>SNQJ01S0173800.1:9942-29174 GCA_010110895.2 Picea sitchensis | reverse complement strand
AATAGGTTTTATAAAGTTGATTTAAGTGGTTCTTTTATTAAAGTGACTTTTTTTAATGAAGGGTACCTTCTATTTTTTTAAGTGACTTTATTTTCATAAAGCAATTATGTAATAAAGTGAAATTCACTTTAATTTTAAATGAGACATTTTGGAGGGAATGGATCATGACCCTTGATCTTGAAAAAGGAAAGATCTAATCTTGGCCTTTGGATCTAGGGTTGGAGAAGGTGAAAATAAACTTTTGGGGGGGAAATGTCATTTTCAGATTATAAAAGAATGCATTGGGTAGTGTACAAGACATGTTGTAAAGACATCAAGAGGAGAGTTAGATAGATTTTATGAGCATGCTTGAGAGATGAAAGTGAGAAACAAAGAGGGAACATTTTCCAAGGAAGGAGGGCATGAATCCCGAGTAAAAGTTTCTGTCAATTTTTGGCCGAAATATTTTTTCTGTTGTGGAAGGCCATACTGTACGGATCTGCACAATCCATACTAGGGATGATTCTAAGGATGGAAATCTATTTTAAAGTGTAGAAACCTTGTTGAACCTTACTAATCCTTCATATGTCAACTATAGATGTCTGGTGATATTTTTCTAAAAATATTCAAACTTCTAAGTATTTTATATAGTTTTTATAAAATTTTGGCGGTTTTTAAGGAAAAATAATTTTATCCTATAGAATTTGGGTGAATCATTTTTAAAATAGCGAATCTTGTTTTTGGAAAAACCACGGAAAATTAGCTCATGAGCGAAATTTAGCCCCTAAAATCATCCCTGGTCCATATGATTATGTACAGTCCGTACAATCCATACAGTCATAATGATTTGGCATGGAAATCGAGGCATTTCGGGCATGGATTTTGAGGTGGATTTATGTTTTCTTTTCATTTTTTTTGGGTCATATGGAACAATCAGTAGAGTTGAATGTGGGAATAGAAAATGAGGTAGAAGGAGGTCATACAAAAGTACGGTTTTGGCATGGAAAACAAGGCATATTTCTATGGGATAGATTTGGTGTTGTGAGGTATTTTCCTTGGCTGGAAATATGGGTTTGTTATTGTTTTGTAATTTATTGAAGCATAATAAATATCTCTCTCTCTTTCTCTCTCGTTGGGTTTCCCCATATTGGGGTTTTCCCTGACATTTGCCTAAATTTCTGAGTGTTATTGGGTTGCTGTCCATTGTGTTTTTCCGCTGCATATTTTGCTTAGCAATGTGTATTTCTGCATATGGAAATTTTTGAATGCGGGTTTTTTCATTTATGAAGTTTATGAAGACAATGATCTCTAGTTTTATAAGTGTTTGAAAAAATTTCAGTTTGCTTATTTTAGTCATTAAAAATGTACATGGTATCAGAGCTTGTGCTCTGAAGTTTACTGGGTATCATTTTGGCACTTGGGACAATAAGTGATTTGATGTTGTATTTGCTTTAAGAAGGCATAAAAGGTTCTTTGTGAGGTGGAAAAATATGACTTCTAGCATTAGGTTTGAAGATAGATTGGAGGGGATCTCCAACTACATGTAGTGCAAGGTTAGAATCAACATTGTTCTCAAGGAGAACAAATTGTGGCCATTTGCAAACACCATCATAGATGTAGCTACACATCCCACAACTCTTGATGTTCGTGAGGTGAATGAAGCTAAGACTTAGAGAATCATCTTACACGGGGTCAAAGACCACCTTATTCCACATTTGGCTGAGAAGAAGGCATCCAATGAAATGTGGGTTGCACTGAAAGGCCTGTATCATGCTAAGAACGAGAACCGGATAATGGGTCTCTGAGACAAGATGCATGGAACTAGGATGGCTAAAGGAGAGAGTGTGGCCACCTACCTCACCTGGGTTGCACAAGTGAAAGACAAGTTGGAAGCTATTGGAGAAGTCATTCCTGACTTAGAGTTGGTCCGAATATCCCTCAAATGCTTCACTAAAGAGTGAGAGTTTTTCATCAAGTGTGTGGTGGGGAGAGAGAAGCTTTGTGACTGGAGTAGATTATGGGATGATTTTACATGGGAGGAGATCTGGGAGGGGTCTCAAGAAAAGGCATTGGATGGTGCAGACGACAAGAATGTTTCTCTTATGGCAAAGGGAAATAAGAAGGACATGAGCAAGGCGAAATGCTTTACATGTCACAAGACTAGCCACTATGCTAGTCAATGTCCAAACAAGAAGAATAAGAAACCAAAACCAGAGGTCTCAACTTCAGTAGAAGTTGTAGAGTTTACTCAGAGATTTGAGAAGGGGTTCTTTCTCATGGTTGGTTCTGTGGGCAATGGATGCCTAGTGTTCGTGGATATTGAATCTTGGTTTGTGGAATGTGGTGCTTCTCAGCACATGACTGGGTTGAGGTCAATTTTCGTCGATCTTACAAGGATAGACTCAGATGGTAGCGTGAATTGTGGAGCCAGCCCACAACATGCATTAAAGGGGGTTGGAAGGATGAGATTCCAACTAGATTCAAGAGGTATTCTAGAGGTTGGTGAGGTGTTATATGTTCCAAAGTTTACAGTTAATTTTATCTCAGTGTCAGCTTTGGATGAGAGTGGATTTGGAGTTGTTTTCAACAGTGGACATGTGTTTTTGTATCTTGTGGGATCAAGTGTTGACACAAAAGTAATGTTTTGTGTCAAGTATAAGGGCTTGTATAGGTTGTTGGGTAGACCTATGTTGGGGTCGAGTGGATTTCTGGACTCTGATTTTGTGTCGGAGAGTTGGAAGGTAGCACAGGAGAGAGAGTTGATACATGGCACTCAATCTTCTTCTGGGACTATCGAGGGACTCAACAGGGATGATTCAACATAGTTGGATGCTCAGGAGAGTGTGCAGTCTCCTAGGAGCATGTCTTCAGTTCATGGTACAATAGAGGCTTCCAGTGCAGTGGGAGTAGTGGCTTCATGTTCAGAGGGAGAAGAAACTTCTAGTACATAGGGAGTAGCTATGGTAGCTGATGAGATGGAGATAGATACTGGTGGTGATACTAGAAGTACCTCCCTCGCTAAGAGGGAGTGTTAGATTTTCTATCTCGGGAGGTACTCCGCATGTTTTGTCTTGTATGCAGATTTTACCTTAATATTTACACTACGAGGCACTTAACATTGTAATAGGTTTTATAAAGTTGTTTTAAGTTGTTCTTTTATTAAAGTGACTTTTTTAAATAAACTGTACCTTCTATTTTTAAAGTGACTTTATTTTCATAAAGCACTTATTTAATAAAGTGAAATTCACTTTAATTTTAAATGAGACATTTTGGAGGGAATGGATCATGACCCTTGATCATGAAAAAGCCAAGATCTAATATTGGCCTTTGGATCTAAGGTTGAGGAAGGTGAAAAGACACTTTTGGGTGGAAAGTGTCATTTTCATATTATAAAAGAATGTGTGCAAGACATGTTGTGAAGACATCGAGAGGAGAGTTAGAGAGATTTTATGATCATGCTTGAGAGAGGAAAGTGAGTAGCAAAGAGACACATTTTCCAAGGAAGAAGGGCACGAATCCTGAGAAATTTTTTTTGTGAATTTTTGGCTGAAATATTTTTTGTGCTGTGGGAGTCTGTACTGTACAGATCCATACAGTAGTACAGATTTGGCATGAAAATCGAGGTATTTCGGGCATGGATTTCGAGGTGGATTTCTATTTTATGTTTGTTGTTTTGGGCCATATGGAACATTCTATACAGCTGACCGTGGGAACAAAAAATGAGGCAAAATGAGGCCATACAATAGTACGGTTCTGGCATGGAAAACGAGGCAGATTTCTATGGCACAGATTTGGTGCTGTGAGGTATTTTCCTTGGCTAGAAATGTGGGTTTGCTGCTATTTTGTACTTTTCTGAAGCATAAGAAATATCCCTCTCTCTCTCTCTCATTGGGTTTCCCCATATTGGGTTTTTCCCTGGCATTTGCCTAATTTTCTAAGTGTTATTGGGTTGTTGTCCACTGTGTTTTCCCACTGCATATTTTTCTTAGCAATGTGTATTTTTGCTGATGGAAATTTCTGAATGTGGGTTTTTTCATTTATGAATTTTATGAAGACAGTTATCTCTAGCTTGCTAAGTGTTTGATAGAATCTTAGTTTGTATATTTTAGTCATTTAAAATCTACATTTACATGCCTTATGATGTCTAAATATTTCCATGTCTCGGTATTACCAAGCATAGGAGTGTGAGGGAGACAGAGGGAGGCAGACATGGGGTAGAGAGGGAGAGTGAGAGTGAGATAGAGAGGGGGGGGGGGTTAGATGTAAGAGAGGGAGGAAATGATTTTTAGGAGCATTTGAACACTCTTAGAGCACATGCATGCTTGTTTGAATTCAATTTTTTTGGGTAGTATTGGCAAGGCGTATGGTTACTTGGTGGCTCGGATTTAGGTTCGAGATGACAAACTTAGTGGTTTGATCTACAAATTCATAAAAACCTCCATTTTTTTGAATACCCTTCCATATATATGTCTTTGAAAAAATTATAAACATAGATCGAGTCGATAATGCAGAATTCAAATATAAAATTTAAAAGAAAATATTATTTTTTACTATTTTTAATCTATTTTTGTCTTAACATATATCAAAATCCTAGAATACATACCTCTCTTATTTCTTCTATAACTTTTTCTTGGCTTAACCATTTCTCAATTTTTTATCCTCCATTTAGTTAATCTGGTCAACTTCATGTCAAATCTTGATACATCTATTTTGTTTTAAGTGTTAATGTTTCAACCTATTATTTCCCTCGGTCATCACCGATAAGCCTAGTTTATTTTCATACTATCTATACATACCCATTGCTATAATTTTATTTCCCTTCTTTTAGTACTGCATGTAGATCCCTTAATCATTGTTGTGGATCCCTTCTATATGCCTAAGAGATAAGGATTTGATCTAGTTGAACCTTGTCGTATACACCAGTAACTCATTTGACTGTATAGGATCCGTGTTATATTATTAGGGTTAAATTTTATTAGGGTTAGGGTTATATTGAGGTTAGGGTTATATTAAAGTTAGGGTTTGTATTAAGTATAAACAAATTTAAATAGATGTTAAATTAAATGGCATTATGGACACCCTGTATAGGAAATCTAAATTACCTATCAACATTCATCAATCAAAATTATGTCGTTGTGCTAGTTGTACCATCATTTTTCGATTAATGTCAATTTTTCTCTACACCATTTCTTGAACTGATTATAAAAATTCCATGTAGTAAATTTGAGTTCCCATAAGGGATAAATATTGTATGACCAAGATTCAATTATGATCGCAACTTTTTTTGAAGTGTTGCAATTTTCAAATTAAAAACTTTGTGAAAATCCTCAAAATATGATATTTATTTCAGTCATAACCATATCCATCTTTGCACTTAGCAAGGAAGTTCGTTATTTTTTTTTTCTAGTTGTCAATTGTTTCCTTATAAGGTTGGATATGTCTTGTTTGGTAGATTTGGGTACGTGCACCGCCACCTTTAGATTTGGTTACATGGATATTCAACTTTGCACAATTTTTATCCTCCATTTAGTTAAACTGGTCAACTTTGTTGCGAATATTGATACACCTGTTGTGTTTTAAGTAAAGATATTTCAACCTATTCTTTCCATCAATTATCACTAAAAATATTGGTTTATTTCCATACCCTTTATAGATACATAATGCTATGATTTTCTTTCCCTTCTTTTAGTATTGCATGTAGATTCCTTAATCAATCTTGTGGCTCCCTTTTATATACCTAAGCAATGAGGCTTTGATCCAGCTGAACCTTTTCTTATACACGAATAACTCATCTCATTGTATAGGGTTAGGGTTATATTATTAAGGTTAAATTTTATTGTGTTTAGGGTTTGTATTACATATAAACAAATTTAATAGATGCTAAGTTCAATGGAATTATGGACGCCCTTGTATACAAAATTTAAATTTCCTATCGAAATTCATCAACCACAATTATGTGTTTGTGTTAGTAATAAGCTCTAGGAACAAAACCAATTGTCTTAACCTTGAGGCCAACCCCTTACTATAAGATAATTTTCCCATATAGTTGACAATATACTAAAAATTCCCACTAGCTAGAAGTTTACATTCTTGAGATAGCCAAGGTGAGGTCTCTTATCTGGACTTTGTAATAAGTCCTAACTAAAAGGTAGCACTTGAGGTATATTTATAGTTCAACACTAACTAGATGCACTCCAATGACACTTCGAATGCTATGTTAATTAAACTGCATGTTTAGAATGGGTCTTTTTATGTTTTCTTATTTATTTGGGTTGATACTAGGGAAAACTTGTGGCTAATATTTGGCTTTCAGATTTTTTTAATATCGAAATTTTAAAATATATTCATATTGAAAGTAACGTCTCCCCTCATTTTCTGTGAATGGAAATTCTTTTCTTTGAAAGAAAATTTGTTTTCGATAAATATAAAAGAATAAGAAAATAAAAAACTTAAAAAAATAGATTAATTGTTATATTTTGTGCTTCATTCCTATTAAATATTTCCAAGCTTGCTAAAACATATGACCCCTTAGATAATAATTGGTTGGTTTTTGGCATCTACTATAGGTGTAGTCTAAACATTCTACATTTTGGAGTTTTCTAGCAACCATCACCGAAATCCATCTACAAAATTGTTGGTGAAATCACAATTTTTTGTTACTTTAATTTTGTTTTAATTCATAAATGGATTGAACGCCTCGAAAAACCCCATAACACTAATATTGTACATACTCAACAACTCACATATGTAATTCCAACAATTTCTAGCCAAATTTGGAGAAAAATTGGTTGAAAAAAATGCTCGAAAAGATTCCAAAGAAAAATATATATTGTTTATGGATTAATATATATTGTTTTGAATCTAGTAAAGAGAAACAAGCAAGGTCCTTTCCCTGGCCCTCAATCCATAGTGTCATCATTGGGTAGTTTTAAGTCCTTGAGTAGTGACTAACATGAAGATATATTTGCAGGCTAGCAACTTTATTCCGTGGTTTTTTGTGTACCATCACTGGTTCTCATGGAATTCCATGGCTTACTATTTCTTGAAAAGATTCTCCCTTTTCAACATATCCATTTAAATGTCCAAAACAAGACATCCATTTTCATGTCATTGTCGTTAGAGGATGTGCCTAATAGGAGGGCCATCCTTTTCTCTTGCGGTCACGAGTGCTTCTAGCTACATGCATACCCTATGGTGTTATTATATGGGAGATTAAGAAGACTTCGTTGGGTTCAAACTACTCAGAGTTCATATAAATCACAAGGCTGCCACCATCTATTTGGGAAGATTTTAAAAGAAAAGTGAACATTCCTTTTGGGAGTTTAAGGTTTGATTTTCAAGGAATGAGAGATATGGTGTGCAACATATAGGATAAAGATAACAATGTTATTGTTAAACTTGTTTATAATTTAAGTGAAAGTATATGGAGATAGCTTCATACATGTCAAATAGACGAAAGTTTGTATTTTAATACATATATTTTTTCGTTTCAACCTAGATCAGATATAAAGGTCAAATAAATCAACTATTTCATTGTTCATAGCAAGTATTTTCTACAAAATCCTTGTCGTTGCCTCCTATGGGATATGGAGAAGGGTGTGGTTTTTCATCATAAATATAGACAATTTTTTCATTTTCATATTATGTGTAATAAGTAAAATTAATTCATGGATTTTCATCACAAACACAAAGAATTGTTTTTCCTTTGTCATATTGAAATGTACAATTTTGTATAAATATTTTATAAAAAGTTTCATTAGTTTTAAAAAAAAATTATATTATTTTTCTTTGTCACATTGCGATTTACAAGTGAAATTAATAATATGGATTTTCATCACAAACACATACAATTATTTTGTAACTAATTCGAGTCAATGTTTTATTTTTTATACATTGCCATTACAAGTGAAATTAATAATATGGATTTTCATCACAAACACAAACAATTATTTTGTAACTAATTTGAGTCAATGTTTAATTTTTTATATAACTTTGAAATAATACATCACCACTATTAAATTATTGTTGAAAACTAGTTTTAAAAAATGTATTACTCATTTAATGGATAGTGCATTTTAAAAATATTTTTAATAAAAAATGAGTGCATGTTTTATATTAGTAAAGAAAAATATAGCCTCTCCAAAATGCACGCACATTTTTTATGAGTAAATAAAAATTCCATTTCTCCTAAAAATGCATGTTTTTACTGAGTAGAGAGGAAAAACCCTCTCTTTTTC
The DNA here is from genome assembly GCA_010110895.2 of Picea sitchensis. Lineage (NCBI taxonomy): Eukaryota > Viridiplantae > Streptophyta > Pinopsida > Pinales > Pinaceae > Picea > Picea sitchensis. Next base: position 20,958 of record SNQJ01S0173800.1, on the reverse strand, counting down.
CTCAATGAATATCTTCAGAGACATGACACATCTATGAACTAATACTAGTGAATGAAAGTCATGGGGACTTCACCTTGTTGACCAATATCCTATCACATTCATTTCAGTTTAAAATTGTCAAAAATAGAGTCAACATATTCTAGGTATTAGGGAGTTGTGAGCTACTTGGGGTTTCAAAATCGTTTATTCAAAATTCCTTGGGTAGGCTATGACATATCATCTACCAATGAAGAATTAATGCTACCAAATTCTATTGCTTTCAAGAATGACACTAACTAAGGATATTTCTATAGTAATAAAGATACCAACATTTAAAAATAAAACAAGGTGACATATATATTTTTAATTTGAGAAAATCGTAGATCTAGTTGGTAGTTATCTACAACAATAAGGAATTTGTTGACACCTATAGCAGTGAAGTCTTACCTTGAATGATAGCTACAATATATTATAATTGTAAAAATTGTAAATATACATTAGCATTCAATGGGTGTAATTATAGATTATTGTAAGGTCTCTTCAACAATAAATAAGGGTACCTTAATTAGCTCAAATTGGCAAAAAATTATTCGAAAGAAGAATCCCTAAAATCCATTTCAATCCTTTTTGCACTATTGGCATTTCATCTTTTCCAAGTATCACAATAGAAAGGTTAATGAACAGACATAAAATGTATAGATGGAAATGTGGATGGGGATGAACTATGGTAGTTGGCTTGTTTACATGAAGAGTCTACTTGTCATTGATGGGAAGAACAACAATGACAATTGAATATTGGCAAAAATTATGGTAAACATGAAAGTAGTGATGATAGCATCATGAGTTGTTGTCGAAAATCTCAGGAGGATGAGCACAATATTGCCAGGAGTGCATTAGAAAGGCCCTTGAGGTCCAAAGGATCGAAACCTTTTGAGAATCTGAACGAAGTCAAAACCTCAGAACAGATAGTGGATTTACCATTACATTGGCGAGAAAGATGAGAAGGGACAACGCTTTCTCGAAGTGTAGATGAGGTCCAAGAGACAAACTTGTAGGAGGAACAAAGGTCAAAGCCTTTGAATACTTAGAAAATATTCTAAGTTGGAGGAAGCCATAATCTCAGGAGGAAGAGCGACAATGGTCCTTGGCTCATTGATTCAGAAGACCATCAACCATCCAATCAAACCAAGGTGCGCGAGCCTTAGCACTTTGCACACGCAAGAGAGGAAATATAGACCATTGGATCATGGGAGATTGTGGACCATCGTATTGACACAATAGAGGTTCAAGGATTCAGAATTCGAAATATTTGCATGGAGGACAAGGAAAAATTTCTAAGAGACAAAGTCGCAAAGTGAAAATTTAGGATTTGATCTGGACCATTGGATCGTGGAGGATTGTGGGTCGTCGAGCCGATGTGAGAGGGTATCAGGAATGTTAGCATGTTCTTAGACAGAGGAATAGTATGCGTGTTTGTCATTGATGGTGCATGTTTTTCATTGATGGCGAATATCAACACGACCAGATGGCAAAGATCAGCATGATCAGGAGAATAGCGATAATGGAAAGATCAACAGTGTAAGCTCGGAAGGAGGAAAATAGTCAAAGAATGACAAAGGTTTCATTTTGGAGTTTTGTAGATCGGTAAATCCAAAGGAAAGAGGTTCAAACTCATGATATGTAAAATTGCAATAATAACCCTGACCATTGGAGTCATAGGACACGTGGCAAGCGATTGGAATTTTCACTGACTTGCACATTGGAGGAGTCAACATAGCATGGTGTGGGAACTCACGATATGTGAGATCATGAAAAGATCTAGACCGTCAAATCATCGAGATCGTGGACTGTTGATAAGGCATGACGAAGGCCCATGAAGTTGTAAAATAGCGATAAGATCTTGACCATTGATTCAAGAAGGACACGTGGTGAAATCACAATAATATTTGGACCATTGGTTTCATAGGACACATGGTGAAAGATCATTGTTTCACTGAATGAAAATTTATAGGAGTGAAGTCCTCATTTGATTATTGAGTGGTCATATCTCATGGTCACATTGTTGAGAGATGGAGAGTAGAGCTAGAGAACCCAAGCTCTATTTCAGAGATTTGTAACATGGAGAGTCGAGAGGACTCATCATAGAATACCCAAGATGTGAAAATGTGAAATGCATTTTCGAATAAGGCTGCGGTCACAGCTAGTGGGTACATCTGCGGAATATGGAGGAAGAAGCTAGCGGTGTTAAGCTCCATCTCGGAGTCTCATCGATCGTGACTTGGAGCATCAAGACCCTTCATCAAAGGAATCACGATATGTGACATCGCGATGAGATCTGGACCGTCGAATCATCAAAGATCTTGACCGTTGATCAGGCTCGATGAAGTTTATAAGTTCACGAAATACGAATCATATTTTGGCGCAGCCTGTGGTCACCGTCGGTGCTCACGTGAGGGTAAGAATCTAGCGGTTCTAAGCTCCATCTCAGAGTCTCGATGATCGCAACTTGGAGTGTCGAGATCCTTTATCACAGGAATGTTGAGATGCGAGATCATAAAATTCAAATTCTTTTTAGTGCTCGGTCACAGCCAGTGGCCATATGGGATAAACGCAAAACCCTGTCATTTTAATCCAATGGTGCAGAAGAATTTGAACATGATTGGAGGGTTACTATTGGACATCACAGTTAATTAATCAATTAGGATTCAGTTAGAAAAATTGATTCATGATTCTTCATCGGTTGGCAATTTAGTTGCTGAGGCGTTTTTTCCCAAGAAGATTAGAGGTGTAGTTGATGAGGAATGTGTGAATAAAAGGAGATATGAAGCGACTGTGTAATGTTAGCTGTTTGGACTGAAAAATGAATTGAACTGTAGAAAGGAAAAACTACAGCATGTGGAGTGTGAAGAAAGCTCAGAGATAAGGAACAAAAGATGAATAGAAGAGAAAAGGTGAAGAGAGCTAAATGTGCACATTTCAAAGAGCATGAAAAGGACATAGAAAGAACAGATAGACAAAAACAGTAAGTCAAGCCAAATATGGACAGAGAAGAAGACTAGTGTAGTAGAGAAGAATTGCATAACAGTGAAGAAGTGGTAAGAATTGATTTATTTGTGTTGTTGGTTAATCAATCATTTATTTGTAAAAAGGGTGGTTGGGAGGTGCTAGGTAGGACTGTTGTCCTCAGAGGTTTAAGTGGGTGCTTGAACACGGGGAATTGTAGCTTCCATCTAGTTGCAGCCAGAAAAACCAGGGTGGTAGGGTGGTGTAAGGGAGAAAATTTGTTCTCTGTTATACAGGTTGGTGCCTGTGTGACTAGAAGTTGGTGCTTCCATCCAGTCGATGTTGGAACACTCAGGGAGTTGTTGCTTCCTTCTAGTGGGTGCTAGAGAAACGAGAGAGTTGGTGCTCTCCACAAGTTGGATCTTGTAAAATAGAGGTAGTAGCCTCACTTTGAGTTTGTGCTCAAACATAGATGATGTAAAGAACTTAAAAGACTGCCTATCATTTCGAGGAAGAAGAGGTTTTCTCCCTTTATGGGTTTCCTTATGAAAAATCTGTCTATGTGTATATCTTATGTGTGATTGATGCTCATTGTTTATGTTGTTCATATGATGTATAATATTGATGGTCACTTGATGAAAGATTACAAATATTTTAATAGACTTAAAATTGTTTAAGCACAGTGGCAGTTGATTCACCCCCCTCTCAGTTGTCTTAGTAATTTCAACAGGGAAATTAGGAATCAAAAGAAGGGAGGTGAGCCAAATTTCAACATCATGAAGCACGTAGTCACGAAATGCAAAGAGGAGATCTCGATTATTTGATCACAGAGAGATCTGTACCATTGATCTGATGGAAGCACAAGTTCAAGAATCAAATAAAGGAGTTGTTCTAACCTTCGACATCGGGAGTCACAAAATCTTGAAGTGAGAAGAAGAGATCTGGACCGTTGATTGAGGAATTCCATGCACTGTTGATATGGAATGAACAAGTTTAGAGTTCAAGAGATTGAAATTTGAAGAATGGAGGAAGTTTAAGTCATGAGATCGTGAAACACAAAGTCACAAAGTGCCTTTTTGACTAGCGTGTGGTCACATCCAGAGGTTATGTCAGTGAAGAATAAGGGAAGAAGATAGCGTTGATAGGCTCCTCTTTGGAGATCAGGAGTTGAGAAAATTGAGGTGAATCGTAGCATAATATATGAAACATGAAGTTGTGAAGCACCTTTTGGATAGGAATCTGATCATAGTTCGTGGTCATGTGAAAGGAAGGGGCTTAGACAGAAAATCTAGTGCACACTATGTAGTTTTCTAAGGAAGTTAAAAGGCGCTAAAGGGATCCACGCATGGAGGTTATCTCCTGTAACTATCAGGTGAATTGTAACTGTAAGAGAGAAGAGGAAGGGTCACACTAGTAGAGAAGCCAAGAATCTTAAGATAACGACCACTCATGACGAACAAACTATGGATAATTGCGAGAGAAGGTGAATAGTTGCATGGATGATGTGTTAGAGGTCTTGGTGTGATAAAAACACAGAACAAAGAAGAGAGGAACTGCTATTTTGTAGTTGTTCATGCGGGTAGAAGGAGTTTGTGCACAGGATCTGAAGCGAATAGCAGAGGCATGGCACATACCATGCAGAAACATCATAGAAAATAAAACATAGAAAGATGCAGAAGCAGATAAGCACGTAGAAGCTGAAGAAGGCAAAGGAGACTCTGAGATGCAACAGATCATATCAAAGACAAATCAAGTAAGTAAGTTTTTGTAAGATTCAATGAGGGTGCTAGGGTGGTGCTAGGGAGGATTGTAGTCCTCTAAATTCTAGTTGGTGCTAGAAGATATTCTGGGAGTTTTTTCTTCCATATGGTTGGTGCTAGAGAAATATGAGAGTTGGTGTTCTCTGCAAGTTGGATCTTGCTATGAGAGGTTGTAGACTCATATTTGAGTTGGTGCTCGAAGGTTTTGATGTACATGAAATTGGAGTTTGATTGACATCCTAAGAAGAAGATGTTTTCTCCCTTTATGGGTTTCCTCAAAAAAATCATTGTATCTATGTATTCTTTGTGATTTATCACATATTGTATATCTATGCATGCTAATTGATCAACAACACATTAAATATAATAATATATAAAGATTTAGAAAAAAAAAATTGAAAAATTTCAAGCTTATATATATATATATATATATATATATATAACTGATTCACCCCCTGCCCCTCTTAGTTATTTTTCCAACAATTTGTATCGGAGCAGGTGCCTTTGATCAAAGGTAGATCCATAATCTTGATCATGACTAGTCATGAAGAAAGTTCAATTAATAGAGTTCCTCTGTTTGAAGGAACAAACATTGCCTTCTGGAAAATAACGATGAGAACATATTAAGGTCCCTGGGTGCTGATGTTTGGGATGTTGTTGAAACTAGATATGTGGAGCCTGTAGTCTTGGCCTCAAAAGGTGATAAGATTGAGTTTAGATTTAATTCAAAATAAATGAATGCCATCCTCAATGGACCTGCAGAAGCCGAGTTTGACAAAGTCATGAATTGTGATTCAAAAAAAGTTATGAGGGACAATCTGATAAGTAGTTATGAAGGTAATGAAAAGGTGAAAGACACAAAACTTCAGAATCACAGACTCAAATTTGAGCACTTAAATATGGATGAAGATGAAAGTATTAGTAAGTAATTCTCATGTATAGAAGAACTTGTCAAAACTATGAAAGTTCTAGGTCAAATGATAGATGAATCTTTTCTAGTACATAAAATATTAAGATCTCTTCCTGATAGATTTAACTCAAAGGTCTCTGCTATAGAGGAAATAACTGATCTGAAAGCATTGACACTAGATCAACTTTTTGGAACCATAATTGCTTATGAAATGATAATCACCAAAGGTAAATCCACTGCAAGAGACGCATCCTTTAAAGTAGAGAAAAACACAGAATCCGATATAGATGAGATTGAAGCAAATTTTGTGAGAAGACTAACAAAAGGATCAGGCAAATACAAAGGTAAGTTTCCCTTCAAATGCTTCAACTATGGTAAGATAGGTCATTTTGCAAATAAGTTTCCTCAAAAAAGAAAGGATCAAACATATGTTCATGAAGAGAAGCACAAACACAAAAAGGTCTATAAAGAGAATAATTTTAAGAAGAAAAATCTTTGTGTAAACAATGATGATGATCGTTCAGATGATGAAAAAAATGACTCTTATATTGAAAGTAAAATAAATCATCTCATTCTAATAGATTTATAAGATGTAAACAATGACATCTATATTGACAATGGATGCTCCAGTCATATGACAGGTGACAAAAGTAAGTTCCTATCACTCAAAGAAAATAAATAAGGAACTGTGACTTTTGGAAATGATGCTCAAGGAAAGTTCAGAGGTAAAGGTCTAGTAACATTAAGTAATGGAGGAGGAAAACATCAAGATGTATTATTAGTTGATGGATTAAATCATAATATTCTTAGTGTCAGTCAGGTGTGCGACAAAGGATGTGAAGTCACTTTCACTTCCAAGGGTTGAAAAATAAAAATAGTGAAAATAAGAGAGATGATTGCAAAAGGGGTTAGAACTAAAAACAACGTCTATGTTCTGAAGTAAGATAAGGAGGAATTTCATTTAATAAAATTTGATGAAAGTTGGTTATCGCACAGAAGGCTTGGACACCTAAATTTTTATCATATTGTCAAACTGAATAATGAGGGTGTTCTGAAAGATCTTCCAAGAATATCTAAGCCTCATAACTATGTATGTGAATCATGTCAAATGCGAAAGCTAACTCGCACTAAATTCAAATCGAAGAGCTTCACATCTTTAGAAAAACCACTTCAAGTTATTCATATGGATCTGTGTTGACCATCGTGAAAGGAAGGAACTAGAGGAGAACATTGCTTTATGCTACTGATTGATGACTTCTCCAGACTTATGTGGGTTTCCTTTGTGAGATAAAAATATGATGTGTTTGAGAAGTTCAAAATGTTTAAGAAGTTAGATGAGAATCAAACATGAATGAAGTTAAAGGAAATTCACTTAGGGAGGGGAGGAGAATTTATGTTAAGAGATTTCAAAGAATTATGTGAACGACATGGAATTAAAAGAGAATATACTATTCGAGGTACACCTCAACAAAATGGAGTTGTAGAATGCCAAAATAGATTAGTCCAATAGATGGAAAGGGCTATGATGAGTGAAAGGGACATTTCACAAACCTTCTGGGTGGAGGTTGTTCATATTTTAAAAAAAGTGCATCTGAGGCCAAACAATGATAAAACTCCATATGAGTTGTGGTTTGGTCGACGTGCATCAATCAAGCACTTGGAATTATTTGGAAGTAAATGCTTCATAAAAAATAATGACAATCATCTCGAAAAATTTGATGGTAGAGCTAATGAAGGTATCTTCCTAGGATATGCAATGAACAATAAAGGATACAAATGCTTTAAAAAAATTATGCATAAATTAGTAGATTGTATTGATGTTCAAATTGACGAAGAAACTTCTGTAAAAGATCAACAGAGAATAAGCACCAAGTCAAATGAAGAAGATGATGAGAATAATGAGAATGGAGAACAAAAAATCTCAGAGTCACAAGAAGATGATGAATCAGGTGGAGAAGTGACACCCATACTAGAAGAGTCAATACAACAATCAACATCAAATCCTTCCTCCAGAATTATTGAAAAGAATCATCCTGCAAGTCAGATAATTGGTGAGAAGGAGAAAGGTGTACAAACCAGGAGAAGGATAATCAAAGACACTGAGCAATCACACATAGCCCTAATATCCATGGTGGAACCCAAGAACTTTAATGAATCTAGTAAGGATGTAAAATGGTTAAAGTCAATGAATGAGGAACTCGATCAGATTCAAAAGAATGATACTTGGGAAATTGTTCCTAGGCCAACAAATAAAAATGTAATAGGATCCAAATGGGTCTACAAAAATAAGATGAATGAGAAAGGAAATATGTTAATAAATAATCCTAGATTGGTCTGTAAAGGGTATGCTCAAATAGAAGGATTGGATTTTGATGAAACATTTGTGCCTATAGAAAGATTGAAAGCTATTAGAATGTTTCTTTCCTATGCTTGTCATAAGAAGTTTAAATCCTACCAAATGGATGTCAAGCCTGCTTTTCTAAATGGAGATCTAAAAGAAGAAGTCTATATGGAACAACCATAGGGTTTCCAACTGTACGATAATCATGACCGTGTCTGAAAGTTGAAGAAAGAATTATATGGTTTGAAACAAGCTCCTTGTGCCTGGTATTACAGATTGGATGAGTATCTTCCAGAGAAAGGGTTCAAGAGAGGAACAGTTGACTCAAATATATATATATAAACAGAGGATAATGATTTTCTCATTGTGTTTCTCTATGTAGATGACATCATGTTCGAAAGTAATAATGATTCATTGGTACAATGGTTTATTTTGGAAAATGTTTTACAGGTAGTGTATTCTTTTCATTGATGGAAAGTACAACAACATCAATGGCTTGAGTACAGGAAGGATGTGCCAGGCAGGCACCAGAAGTCTTTTGGGAAGACGCTGCAGAGCAAGCTTGACAATATCAGTGTATGCAGCGATGGATCCCATTGAGAACTCCTAGTAAACGTCAGATCTGAGCACGAGGCCAATCGGTGTTGGATCTAGGAGAACCTACACACTCTTTAATGAGCAAGGTAAAATGTGAAACCCCCAAAAAAACACCTCAACAAAGACTCCATTTCGGAGTTTCGGTTACCAGGAGATGGAGAAGTCAAGAGTTGAGACTCTACAACATAGGAGTCCCAAAGTCGCGAAATACGAAACCTCGAAATCGTGAAAGAGACGTATCAGTCGAAGTTTCAGCTACTGGAGTTTCAGATACCAGGAGATAGAGATGTTAGGACTCTCGTCATTAGAAGTCCCAAAGTGTCGAAATGTGAAATCCTGGAAACCCGAAACAGGCGCAACACTTGGATTATTGAATATCAGTATTTCGGTTACCGAGAGAAAGAGATGGCAGTACTCTGATCATCAGGAGTCTCGAAGTGCCGAAATGCAAAATCTCGAAAACCCAAAACAGGCGCACCACTCGGAGTATTGAATACCAGGATTTCGGTTACCGGGAGATGGAGATGTCAGAGACTCTCATCAACAGGAGCGTTGGAATCACGAAATGTGAAATGGAGAAATGATCTAAGACATTGGTTCAAGGAGATCATGGACCATTGATCCGACTCCATTTCAAAGTATTGGATACCAGGATTTCGGATATTGAGAGATGGAAATGACAAAGAATCTCATCATAAAGAGTCTCGAAGTCACAAAACCCGAAGTCGCAAAATTTGAAGTTGTGAAATGATAAAGAATCCATACCAGAGTTTCAGATACCAAGAGTAGGGGGAGTCAAGAGTGAAGAATATTCATCATTGGAGTCCCAAAATTGCGAAACCCAAAGTTGCGAAATGTCATAGACCACATACCAGAGGTTCAGATACCAGGAGTTGGAGATGTCAAGGTCTTTCATCACAAAAATACCGAAATGTCGATTTGTCGAAATGAAAAACGCTGGAGTACTAGACCATTGATCCAACTCCATTTCATAGTTCTGGAGACCGAGAGTTGAAGTGTCGAAACACTTCACCACCAAGAGTGTCGAAATGTTGAAAAGCCAAAACGCAAAATTGCGAAATGTAGTTTCGACTAAGGCTGAGGTCATAACCGTTGGTCACATCGACAAAATATGGGGGAAGGAGTTAGTGAAGACAATCTCCTTTTCGGAGTTTCAGGGGTCGGGAAATGGAGAGTTCTAAAATCCTCCACCAAGGTGATCCTGAAATGCCAAAGAGCGGAATGCGAAAATGAATGCAAGATTTAGAGAAGTTAATCCAATGGTGCAGATGAAATTGAATAAGATCGGAGGGCTACTGTAGCACTTCACAGTGTAACTGCTAACAACCGACTGATGGTTTCTGCAAGAGGAATCAAAGAGGCCTCAGTGTGATCACCAAAGAAGATGAAGAGGCTCGAGGCATCTTCTAGTGGAATGAAGACTATTCATAGAGGCGATTGACAGATGGAAGACAATTGAATCCTGTAACTATAATAGAGGAAATGAGCTCGACTGTGCTGAAGAAGACGAAGAGTCTCAACTGCAATATAGGAAAAGGAATCTCATCTTAACACCCAGTGATGATGGACGCATGGTTTTAATCACCAGAGAAGCTGAAGAGTTGTGATGATGATCAGGTAGAGCACTCAACATGAGCAGAACATGCAGAACATAGAGTGGGAGTTGATGCTCGAGGGTGTGAAACCGTGGATGGTGGAGTGGAAATGAAGACCCCAATGTGGAGAACATTGGCAGGGGCTGAGCATGTAGATGCATTGTGCATATTGAATGCACAAGGTACACAAAGACTATAAGTATGCAGAATAAATAAGATATGGTGGTTGTTTTTGTTGAGTGTCATTGACATGTAAAGAAGGAGGCAGAGCACAACAACATAAATGCACAGAAGAGGAATGGTGCATTGAAGGGACATGGTGCACAATGCATAAAAGGCAGAGGAACAAAAAGAGTAAGGATGTGTACAAGAAGACACTGAGGTGGACAAAGAAAGGCAGTGTAGCAGAATAGTGATGAGACTGGTAAGCCATTGATGAACATTATATCACTGTAATAAGTTTTAGTAAGACATATTTACATTATAGGGTGGTAGGGAGGTGCTAGGGAGGACTGTTGTCCTCAGAGGTTCAAGTGGATGCTTTAACATAGGGAGTTGTAGCTTCCATATGGTGGAATCCAGAGAAACAAGGGTGACAGGGTGGTGCAAGGGATATTTGTTGTTCTCTGTTATATAGGTTGGTGCCTGTATGACTGGAAGTTGGCGCTTCCATCCAGTTGGTGCTGGAACACTTGCGGAGTTGGTGCTTCCTTCTAGTTGGTGCTAGAAAAACTAGGGAGTTGGTGCTTCCTTCTAGTTGGTGCTAGAGAAACTAGGGAGTTGGTGCTTCCTTCTAATTGGTGCTAGAGA
>SNQJ01S0173798.1:7477-20299 GCA_010110895.2 Picea sitchensis | reverse complement strand
CGAGTGTGAAAGAATAAGGTCACTCGACAATCTTTTCAATTTTAGGGAGTCTGAAAAGAGCTTAACTATGGACTCCGTTGGGGTTCCTTCTTCGTCAGTTTAGTCTCTCAGGCCTGAAAAAGGGATAAAATTATACCTGAGATTACTCTTCTATAAAGTTGAAGTTCCATAGAGTTTACCTTTGTTTGTATAGTTGACTGTCCGGACCGAAAAAGGGGTAAACTACCGTCTGAAAGACATGACTTCAAATTTTAGTTTAACGAGCGTGAAAGACCACAAGATCGCTCAACAATCTTTTCATATTTAGAGGGTCTGAAAAGGGCTTAAAAGAAGACCCGTTATATTTTGGGAGTCCTGAGGGTGAGANGATCAAGAGAGAATAAGAATCACGCAAATGAGGCTCAAACTCATATTCAGGAAAGACTATAAGGACTCCCGAGCCTACAGTGTTTTAGAGATAGCATGGACACCATAATGCAACCAGGACCTACCTAGGGCATCCATGTTCTGGTAAGCTCTACCGCCAAGTTTCAACACTTGTAAAGAAGATATGATGGTTTCGTGTCACAACCTGATGGGATCGATCCTATGGCAGAGGAAAAAGACAACGAGACACAAAATTCGGGGTAGTAACCTAACCTATATGCTCAAGTTGATTATTGGAAAAAATTTCATGCACCATCAAAATTTCCTCAAAACTCAAAAAAAATGTCCCAATACCCGATCAAATCCCTACCTTATAACTCCTGAATCACTCTAAATGGATTTTGGTATAAAGAAAATGATAAGGGAGGCCAAAAAAGTGACAAAAAGAGGCCAAAAAGTGTATAAATAGAAGCTGGTAGCGCATTATCACCATTGCTGATTTGGAAATTGACTTTCGAGCCAAAAGACCCCCTTTGATAAAAACGGTGATTCCAGGAGCTATAGTGGATGAAACGAACTTTCGTCTGGACCAAGTAAGTACACACTCCCCTATATAGCTATTCAATTCTTAATTTTGGTTTTCTATTTCATGTTTTGGGTGGGCGTTGACCTTTAAAAGGTCGGCCCTAGGTCCACGCAGACTGTCTCTGGACAGGCCGCGTGTACACTCAGGTAGAGTAAAACCTGCCCGCATGTACACGCGACTGTCACCTAGACAACACGTAGACCCCCCTTTATAGACTAAAAGAACCAAACAACACTCACTCACCCTCCTGAACTTTGTTATGTTGGTAGGATGTATGTCCACTGGAGGGAAAGGGAGCATGAAGAAGTTGGTGAGTTGGTTGTGGGAGATCCGAATGCCGTGGCCGCGTTGATGCAAAGTGGTTTGCTAAAGTTCTTCCTGTGTCCATTTATGCGAGTTCAACCGAGGCTACTGAATGCCTTGGTTGACTATTGGCACCCTGATGCAGAGGCCTTCATGCTAGAGGGGAAATCACTGGTGCCCACCACGGAGGATATCTACTTTTTGACTAGCCTCTCAAGGAGAGGGGAACCGGTCAATTTTAGGATGTTTCCATCAAGGCCACATAACATAGCGAAACTGATAGCCCTGCACTGTGAGGATGGGACAAACCGTTTGAGCTCCCAGGTGCCCATAAGTAAGATCACTAACCTATCACTGCAAGAAATATTATTGTTCACTGGGCGGATTACCAGTTCAACAACCTTGAATTAGGCGTCCCACGCACAGATGAATTGTGCTATCCAGTGCTTGAATGCACAAATTTTTGACTGGAGTACCACACTACTGGAGTGTATGAAGAGGCAATTAGCAGATTACCATCAGTGGACACAGAGGAACTTCGGGTTCGGGACTATTTTGTGTTCCTTCGTTTTTGAGAGAGTTCCGAGATTTAGTCCTCGGGTAGTGGTACGAGGACATTAAGCCTCTTTTCCTATTGTATGTAGATGGGCAGTATTACTGCCGCGACAGGGTGGTGGAAGGACCAATGAGTCTTTCGATGATGACTTTTTTTCATGGCTGTCACGGCAGATCCCTATGATCAAGGATTACCCATATGCAGGGATAGACTTTTCGAGAGATCCTGAGATACCTGTGCCTCCCAGTGAGGAGCGAGGGGAGATGAGTAAGTCTCCACCTTTGTAGCTTTTTTGTTGTATATGTGATTTTTATGTCGTTTTTGTTATATATATCATTTTTTTTATATGCCAGAGTATTTGATGGATATACGTTTGTTGCGTGCAGATGTGGGACCAGTGTGACCTGCTGATTATGCAAGGAACAGACATTGTCCTCGGCCAGGGGCCACAGCTGCCTCTATAGGGGGACCAGTAGTAGCAGGAGACCTCCCAGTAGGGGAGGCTGAGAGAGTACTTAGATGAGTTGAGCGGAACTTTATTGCACTCACTTGCACAGTCCCAATGGCAGAGATTGAGGACCTATCGCCATCCATGTAGCCTCATGTAGTGGGGCCACCTCAGACGTGAGTCCGATTGTTTAGGTGTTTAGCCCATGTTGTGGACCAGTATAACAGGGCCCATAGGCCCTGAACCTATTTAGACATTTTACGTGCCACGAGCACTACTTGTATATATTTTTTGAGGGCATAAGCCCTGTGACTCGTTATTGGTCCTATTTTTGAGGCGCTTGGGTCCATCTATGTACTCTGGTTACTTTTATGATATTATATATGGTTTTATGGTATTTTGTGTCTTATGGATCACATGTGCAAAAATGTATTTGCATGATTATGTCAATGTTCTTTCATATGTGTGCAAGATGCCAATCTAAAATTTGATTAGCTAGAGTATCTATGATTTGGTTTAATCTCCTAGGAACATGAAAATATGTAATATAATCAAATTTTCGTTCTAAGAGACGTACCCTAAGGAATCGTCAGTGTAAGGTTGGATCATGAACCCGGTATACTCTGTTTAACTAAGACACAACTAGTTGAGCATCAAGATAGACCCGGAGATGAGAGATACCCAATGAAAAGGCATCACAAAGCAACTCAATAACTACACTATACTCGACGACATTATTTGTGGTGTCACCTAAGCATATACCTCTGGAAGATAACAACTAGTCCCGAGGTGTAAATATTACCCAAGCTGTGGAGGCAAGCCTCTGCGTGTGCCAACTAGCACCGTCTGCATACCCAATGAACACCTCATAATCACTTGGCATCTTCCATATTGACGAAAGATAACATCAATGACACGTCCATAACATTTAAAAGAAACTAAAAAGTAATAGTACAAAGACTATACATATGTTACAAAAAGTTACCCACAGTGACCTGACTATTAGTAATACTTCTTGAGGTAGAGCCCATTTCTAGGCTCTGCCAAAGCATTCCCTTAAAAATCAACCAGATGATAAGTGCCCCTTTTTAATACCTCTTTTATGATGAAAGGTCCGAACCACATGGGTTTGAATTTTCCTGCCCCCAGGGGGTCCTTATCTTGGTCATAGACCAGGACAAGGTCGCCTTCAGAGAAAATCTGAGGATGAACGGACCTATCATACTGACACTTGACCTTATGTTTCTAAGCCTCATTGGCTAGGGCTGCATCACGATGCTACTCATTGAGCTGCTCAAGGTATACTAACCGTTCTTCAAGTGGAGAAGTGTCTGGCAATAATTGTACTGCCAATTTTAGAGATGGGATCTGACATTCAATGGGAAAGACTGCCTCCAGCTCGTAAACGAGTTGAAAAGGTGAGAAACTGGTTGTTGTCTTAACAGATGTTCGGTAAGCCCATAATGCTGAGTATAACATCAAATGCCAATNAATTTGACTTGGCTGAGTTGATAGTTCGCTATAGAATAGTCTTAAGAGTTTTGTTTATAGCTTCCACCTGCCCATTGGCTTGGGGGTAGTAGGGTGATGAATGTTCTTGCCGTAACCCAATATTTGATGTTAATTCGATTATCATTTGGTTCTGAAAGTGACTGCCATGGTCAGTAACAATCTCTCTTGGGACGCTGAACCTTGCTATGATCTGGTTGAATAAAAAGAGAGTTGTAGTCTCTCCATCATATTTAAACATTGGCATAGCTTCAACCCACTTAGTGAAGTAGTCTACAACTATGATGATATAGGGGTGCCCCCTTGCTGAAGGGGGATTGCAAGTAGTGTAATCAATCCCCCACTTGGTGAAGGGACCAACTGTGATGATAGGAAACATGGGAGCGGGATGTGCCCTCATCTTCCGAGAGAAGATTCGGCACGGATGGCACTTCTTGATTGATTCTATACAATCTTTGATAAGTGTCTGCCAGAAGTAACCTTCTCGTAGAATCTTTTGGGTTGTTGCCAACCCAACCAAATGGCCGCCACAAGCTCTGGTATGGCAATCGTTAAACACGATATCTGCCTCCTCATGAGTGAGACATTGTCATAGGATGTAGTCTACACCTCTCTAATACAGCGTATCATCGAGTATGAGATAATTCTTAGCCTGATGGCTTATATGTCAACACTCATCATGGGAAGCAGAAGTGGGTCACTTCAAAGTCTGGAGATAGATAAGTATATCTCCGTACGAGGGATCCGAAGAGTGATCAAAAACATATCTCCCCAGATAGGCAATTCTTCAGGCACAACATCACTTGACTCAACTAGAAGTTTCAAAATAAGCTCTGCAAAGACCAGTGACTTTTTGGACTTTTCTGAAACAAAGTCTAAGTCAAACTCCTAGAGGATGACCATCCATCTACTGATTTTTCCACCTATTACTCGTCGTGTCAACATGTACTGAAATGGGTTCACGATGGCAATGACGGTGGTCTTGTGAAACAGAACGTAATGATAGAACCGTTGAACAGCATGAACTGTTGCTAACGCAAGTTTTTCGATATGAGAATAATTGAGTTCTGGTCCTACAAGGCCTCAACTCAGGTAATAGATCACATATTATGAGAACAAGTCATCTTCTTGAACTAAAACCATGCCAATGGTTGACTCTGCGGCAACCAGATATAATAAGAAATCTTTGTTATAGTTAGGTGGTCGTAGCAGAGGGGCAGTTGTGAGGGCATGTTTTAATGCATCGAAAGAGTGTTGAGTGGCATCATCCCAGTAAAAAGGAACATTTTTCTTCAGTAAGTGCATAAAGCCCTTGGTGATTTCGGCATAGTTGGCGATGAAGTGTCGTAAAAATTTCACCTTGCCTTGTAGACTCTGAAGTTGAAGGATTGTGCATGGGGGGGGAAACTGGATTATTGCCTCCACTTTGAGAATATCAACCATGATTCATGTTGTTGATACGATGAAACCTAACAAACGTCCTGACGTTACGCAGAAGCTGGACTTGTTTGCATTCAAGCGAATCCAAAAGTAGCGACAGCGTTCGAAGATCAGTCTAAGGTGTGTGGGATGATCCATTCTCTTTCAATATCGTGATGCTAAATCATCTAGATAGGCCTCGAATATATTCTTAATATCATGAAAAGAAAAAGACATGGCCTGCTGGAAGGTGGCTCTAGTATTTTTAAGACCAAAAGCCATTTTACGATACGCGAATGTACCCCAAGGACAAATGAATGTCATTTTGTGTTGGTCTTCGGGTTTGATTTGGATTCAATTGTATCCTAAAAAACTGTCCATGAAAGAAAAGGCCTCGCAACTAGCACATTCATCAATGATCTAGTCAATGAATGGTGTTGGAAAATTATCTTTGGGACATGCCTTGTTCAAATCACAGAAATCAGTACATACACGAATCATGCCTTGTTTTTTATTGACCATCACAGGATTTGACACCCATTGGGTCAAATGGATAGGATAGATAAAACTAGCCTTTATCAATTTCTCAACCTCAATCTTGATGGCTGCTGCTTTCTTAGGATTAACTGGATGAAGCTTCTGTCGAACAATCTTGGCATCATGATACGTTGTGATCTCATGTTCAACTATTTTTGGATCGATAGCTGGCATTTCCTCATAAGACCAGACAAACACATCACGAAATTCTTTGAAAAGATCTATGTAGATTTGAATCTCTTGGGGGGAGAAATCTGCTCCAACGAATACATTCTCCATGACGCCAGGGTTTCGGGAGATATTGATCAGTACAGTTTCACCGATAGTTTCCATATTGCCCTCAACATAAATTTTGTGTGTAGCTAAGAGATTAATAGGGCACAACTGATCTCCCGTCATGGTCATGGTGAATTCTCCTGCTTCGATTTGGATTAACGCTGGGAGAAAATATGATCTGTGATGAAGATATTCCCAAGGTTTGTCTGGACTACTCATTGCTTGGATACTACTTTGTCAGAAGGCAAGACTAAGTCTAACAAATTGATGTTAGCGAGAGAACCCTAAGCCCAAATAGGCTCTAGAAGTGGATCTAAATCTTGTGCAGGAGTCGGATCGGGGTTAGCTGAAGCGTGCTAGACTAAAGAGTACACTACTTCAGTGATAGACAAGGGTATGGACATGCCTGGGTGCCTTGTCTCATCCATCATGGCTGATGGGGAAGGAAGTATCCACGGATCCTCAAAATAAGTCGTACGGAACGACGAAACTTGAAAAATATCAACCTTATGGTGATTGGATATAAATTAGATACCGTCGTGAGGGGGTGGGTAATCGAAGGTACCCATCAAGGATGGGCACAAACCAACTCCAACGTTGATGATACCTGGTTGAGGATTATCAATCATCGGGACCATGGATGCCCCCAAAGCAGGGTCAGGTCTAGAGAAAGACAATTGATCAATGGTCACTATCTGACCCTCATGTGGAAACAACAAGACCTGGAAAACTATAGAAACCATAGCTTGCATAGCATAAGTCCAACTCCTTCCTAACAAGAGGTTATAGTCGAGGGGAGCATCGACTACCTCTACTTCGACACACAAAGTCTTCCCTCCGAACTGCATGGGGAAAGAAGGAACGATGCCATGTGGTCGGAACACACGATCGTCGAAAGCAGTGAGGAGAGTAGGTGATGGAGCCAAAATAGGCTGGCCAATGGCCTTCCAACATGCCAATGACATAATGCATGTTGAGGCGCCCTCATCGACCACTGTGCAGAATATATTCCGAGTAAAAGTTTTTGTGGGATAAGCCACTACTATCTGAAATGCTATGTGGTAAGGCAGGCGAGGTTTTAATTCGGTTGTATCTAACATGATGGTACCTGGATTACAAGTCTCAGTAGAGCCCAAAGTGGTTAACAAGGCTTTTCTCTAAGAAGGGCAGCTTTGGAGGACCTCCAAAGCAGACATCGCACAAGGGGTTTGTGATAAATATTCCACCACAGAGTATTTTTGGGTGGCCCTTGCATTTGGGTTATGAGAAGCTTTTTTAAATGGACCTTTTGGGATGCGTGTCATTGTTTCTCCCAATGTCTTCTCAATCTGTAGAGGAAGAGATGGGAGGTCAGCTTCTTTACCCTTCTTAGAAGTGCTTGGTTTACTATAATTGTGCACTCTAGTCGATATAAAAGCATCACCCCTAACCATATATACGTTCGCGGATGCAGGGTTGCTCGGAGGCAGATAGGATTCTTGGTTTCCCCCTTCTATGCTTGCAGAGGCTTGAGTTAGATTTTTCCCATGTTGAAATGGATTAGTCAACAATGCTTGTTGCTACTGCGTGACAAATTTTTGGGCCTCTGCAAGTCAAGGACATAGATGATTCAGGTGGTATTCCGCACACAAGTTGCATGGATACCTCGCCTTCCATTTTTCAGTGTTTTCCCCGCTAGCATTATCGGTGGGTTTTTTATCCCCCTTANTTTTTTTTTCTTCCCTTCAGGATATTGAGTGGCCTTTGGGTTAGTTGACTACACGGTGTGTACCTCTGACGTTTTGGTAGGGGGAGCAGCCAAAGCAGTAGTTTGGTTGGCCTTTGTGTGTTGTATAGATAACTACTACAACTACTTTGTCAATTTCTCAGTGGGCTTTGTTTGTGCTGAACCGACAATCCCATCGGCATGTGGTCCAACTCTCTGTCTAGTTTTATCCAGTATTGAACGTGGCGCATGTGGCAAGATGTTGTATAATAAACCGGACTGAGAATAGATGAGATTAAACTATTGATCCCTCATGATGGCATCTTCTTCGGAGAAAACTCTTGACCTCCCAACATCTTTGGATAATAGCGGGACCAAAGAATTCAGGAACCACTCAAGAAGGAATGCTGGTGGGACTGGTACCTTGATTAAACTCTTCCGGCATCTCCATTCTCGAATGTGATCAGAGATATGGTCTGCTACTGTCTGTTCGAAATTGGTGAGCAACTCTATGCCAGCGTCGTATCTCACAGGTAACTGGAAGTGGTTCAGGAAAGCCATTGCCAGTTCACCAAAAGAAGAGTATCTTGAGCGATTGAGCTCAATGTACCATTTTGCGGCACTCCCAATGAGAGTACGTTGAAACAATCACAACTGTACGGAGTCATCTTTCAATGAGTTAGATGAGCACCAAAGATTGAAGGTAGTCACATGATCTCCTGGATCTTCGTTAGGCTTGGCTTCGAACTTTGGAATGTCTGAAGTCAACTTCGTCGGCATAGGATGCCAATGTGGATCGTGAAAAATAGGGTCATTCAACAACCTTGTCAAATCTGGCAAGTGTAAAGTCTCCAGGAAAGGTAGTTTGGGTTGTTGGTGATAACTTGGGAAAAAGGGGCCTAGAGTTTGACTGGAACCAGGTTGCCAGGGAAAGTTTGGCTGTCGGCCTAGATTCTAGTAGAAACCATGGCCCTGGCCAGCGTAATTATTTTGCATATGTGGAGACATCATCGGCTTATTTCCCAAATAGGACATAGAATATTGTGCATGCATTATATTTGAAGGACTTTGGGAAGGATTACCCCATGACAGTCCCGTGGGGATAGGCATAGTAGTTTGTCCAGGGTTCCATTGATTGTGGAAAGAATTACCCCAGATCATCATTTCGGATGAGGGAACGGATCCCTGCCCTGAATTCCAAGGTCCTGATAAGTTTGCCCCCTGTGCAGGAATAATACCCTGCATAGGAGTAGATTGTCCAAAAATGGGGTTGCCCCCAGTTGGGAAAATGACTGACGAGAAGGTGTTGTTACCAAACATTTCATTCAAAGAAAATGGTGTCGAACCTACCGACATACTATGCAAAGGCAGTCCTTGAATCCCTGCTCCAAATAAACTATTGTGTGTAGGTTGCCCAACGAATTGCTGATGCGAGCCACCGAGTGAAGGGGACGAAGGAGGGATATGACCTCCTCCATAAGGGAAAGCATTAAAAGGAGCAGGAGTGCCCCCCATGTGACCTTGCAGAGGAGCGCTAAATCTCCCTGCCCCCAGACCCAAAGTCTGTAAAGTGGAGTATGAAAGTATAGGACTTGTACCCGAACTAGGCATCCGGTATGAGAATGGAGGGCCTATCACACTGGGTGTAAAAGGGTTGTGGTCACCACCAAAGACGAGATCGAACCACTGTGCGAAGTAGTTGCGATCGAGACCATGGTGGCTCGGATAGACGATGGTGGATTAGGAGGTGAAATCTCTCCTATGGTGACAACCGTAGTGGGAATTGAAGAATTCCCAGAAGGAGTAACAACATTTGTTTCCATTGCTGTGTGCAACACTATCTAGAGCTCGTAAAATAGAATTGGTACAATTAAAGGTGCCAAGAAATCAGTGGTTGGGGTTTCAATTGGGCCAAGAGTAGTTTCTTCAAGGTCCAAAATGGTCAATTCCTTTGGGGGTTGGTCGGGCACAATGGTTTGTAACCAGGTCGCTTCAAAAGACCCTTGTTGGTCTAGCTTTCGCCTTAATGGTGGCGGGGGTGGTTCCAATGTAACCAACGACAGACCAAGAAGCCTTCATGACTGGAAGAGCTCGGGATCCTCCACTGTGTGAGAATATCCAAGACACTCTAAGGTAGTCTAAACATTCAAAAGTAACACACACTAAAAAAAAATTCCTAGAATATAAGACAGGCAAACACTAAATTAATTGGAAGAATAGTTACAACAACCAACACTAGAGAAACTTACCAGTGAAAATGCAACTCGAACACGGAAGAACTCTCTGGGCATACTCTACAAAGCGTGGCCCAATTTCTATCCTAGATACCATGGTATACCCCCGCAGTCACCTGTGTATGTCCCTAAAAAAGATCGGCAACTAGGTTGCTAGTGCGCGAACAGTCACCAGGCGGGTATAGTCGAAGGTTGGGTAGACCACAATGAGCAGGGTATCGAGCCCGAAACCTGTCAAGGGTATCGAGAGAAAATGGTACAAAAGACAACTAAGGACCTCGAATAGATTCGAGACCCATGAAGCCTCGTGGCAAATGCAAATGACGGAATCCCAAAACAAGCCCTCTATATGTGTTCTCCACTATGATTGGTCCATCCTTTTTGCACACAACCTTGTGTTTATCCCTTGTGTTAGAGGGGGGTATTGGATAAATTTCATGACATTGGACTTAGACACTCCCTAACTCAGTCTCCAATGTTTGATTTTAAATGGCCTTGAAGAGTTTCCTCTCCAACCTAATGCAAGGCCCTAATCCTGAACTAGTTGGTGAACCCTACAAACATAAAACTCTAGTAGATTTTAAATTTAGCGTTAATTTTATGGATTTGTATTACATCAAGGGGTATGAAAGTGAAACTAATGATGTGTAAAAGACGAAAGCAAAAAGTGAGTAAAAAGCTGGAAACAAAAAAAATTTCTTAATGCAAAATTTCAACAACTTTTCAATTTTATTTTTTTTTAAATTTTCTAAGATTTTGGATAGCAAACTCAAAGGAATTTCACTCGACCACGAGCTACTTATGATCTAATTGAACTGCAAAAACTTATGAAATAAATGACTTTTCCCTGGCTAATAATGCAGAAACACACTTTTCAACCAAACAAGAAAATGAAAAGAGATTTTTTTTTTATTTAAATGCTAGTAAAGCAAGAAAGGAAAAATACCGACAAGCAAAA
The DNA here is from genome assembly GCA_010110895.2 of Picea sitchensis. Lineage (NCBI taxonomy): Eukaryota > Viridiplantae > Streptophyta > Pinopsida > Pinales > Pinaceae > Picea > Picea sitchensis. The sequence goes on along the minus strand of SNQJ01S0173798.1, from coordinate 9,402 downwards.
ACCAAGAAAAAAAAATCCGGCCTAATCGCAGATTGCAAAGAATCAGGTCAAAAATCACACACTAGTAATTTTATTTTTTTTAAACAATGAATCTCACACTTGTCTAAAAACCTTAAAAAATCTTTTATTTTTATGACAACTTTTTTAACTGAGAAAAAGCAGGCTAAGGGTAAGATTAATCCTAAGCTACTGACTGCTCAAATAGAGATTCAAACACCTGAGAGGAATAATTATTAACAAGGGAAAGGATGATTGTCTTACCCTCCACAAAAAGTATCATGTACAAGCATGTGACTATTAATCAAACAACACACGTGAGAACACGCGCTGGATAGAGACAGAGGGCATGTACACGTTGGCTGACCTTGTACAGGCCGCGTGTATATCTAAACTCTGAGAAAAATGAAAACAGAGAACCCAAAACCAATAAGAGACCACTGATATTGATAACTAGGATCCCTTGAAGGCTTGAACACTCTTTTTAACAGAAAAAAAATAATGTAAGGAAAAAATGATAAGGCAAAAAAAATCTGAGATAGGATTGCTAGCAAACAAGACTCAGATAGAATTCCAAAAAACCCCTAAAAATGTGTCATTCTGACAGGGAAGAGGATGATTGTCTCTGAAGTTCTCTGAACTCAACACGCTACTGCTACTTCTTCAACTAGCATTCACACGCGGGCTGTAAGAGAGTAGGGCGCAGGTACCCGCGCGCAGACTTTATGCAGGCCACGTGTACCTCTGTGGGTCCCAAAAAACACAGTCAAACAAAAGACAGGGAAAGCTGGTATGGAAAACTAGACTCCCTGCTAGCTCAGACCTTAGAGAAACTAAAAGAAAAAACAGACAAGAAAAACTAGTCTGTAAAACTACCCAAAAACGAAATAAAATTCCAGGAACCCTAGAGAGTTTCCCCAGTATGGTCGCCAATTCTGTTGTGAGGGAAACCTCCCTATGAACTAGCAAATAGAGTTTAGACTTTGCATGCAGATATGACCGAAGAAAAGATACTTTCTACCTTCATCCCTAGATTTAAATCCCGTTTTCTTAGTAAATGCATGGAAAGATCAACCTACCTCATTTCTAATGTTTGGTGTCGATTCTCCATTGTACTTGATTACTTGTTCACAATACTCCTTCCAAAGCTGACAAAAGTTGAGACCAACCACTGCTCCATGAACCTGAACTTGGGCTCCTCTTCTACTATCCTCCAACTTCTTTTCTTTGTATCTCCTTTGGCATTAGGAAAGGCTAAAGGGATGGGACAATGGGAATACTCAAATGGGTAGAGTTTCTTTGCTATATTTTTCCTCCCCCTAAATGGGACCCCTACCCCTTCTTTTATAGGCTAGAAGGAGATAGGTATTCGGACGAACCCTCGGTCATGCATGGCTAGGAGTTTTAGTTAACTCACCCATAGCTTTTGTGTTCCATCGACAACTTTCCTTTTTTCGTGGTTTTTTTGGTTCACACGAGTTGTTTTGGGTCAGCCAGCGTGTACACGCATGCAGTAATGGAGTAGGGTGCATGGGCCTTTATAAAAGAGGATTTTCAAAGAGTTGTTCAGCAGAGGATTTTCAAAGAGTTGTTCAGAAGTGTTTTGGCAAAGAAAGGATATGTGATGGCTTGATGCCAGGTAAGCATGTGTGGTGGAATTTAGGGTTATAATAGTGGCAGAGAACAAGGAGTAGGTAGCTTTGAAGGTTGAGAAGCTCGAAGGGATTCAACCTTTAGGTTCAAGTGGGAAGGAGCAACCTTCCAAGTCTGTTGAGAAGGAGTCATTATAACACCTCACCGTGAGATGATACTAAATAATGTTTGATATATATATATATATTTGTGTCTGGAGGAATCAACAACTAGTTGGGCACGTGCTCGCGTTACACGTGGCCGTGTTATCCAACCGCTACCACTATAACCTCCAG
>SNQJ01S0173797.1:0-25329 GCA_010110895.2 Picea sitchensis | reverse complement strand
TGTAAGAGAATTTGGCGACACCTAGGAGCGATTCTAGGAGTGACTCTAGGTGGGTGAGGGAAATAAGGGAAATTAATTTGTGGAGGAATAAAGGGGATGGGTGACACTTGTATGGGGAGGACTTTTAGGATTTAAATTTTAAAACTTTAATTAAATGAGATTTTAGGAAACTAAGGGACTTCGAAACTCTATATAATGAAGGGAGGAGAGGGATGAAGGATTTTTTCTATTTGCGTAACGTTACGCTACAAAAATCTCTACTTGACTGACTTAACTTGTGGGAGTTGGGATACCCAGCTCGGTGATGAGTGGTAGCTCGGCCTTGCGAGGCGAGCTGGGATCTAGTTGATTATATGGTTAGCATGTGTGGCCTCTTTGTGGCTCAGGGGGCTAAGGGGGAAGAAGAGTACCCCTAGCATTGGTTGGGAGGTACCGGTGAAGTCTCATTGGTCGGCAAGAGGGTGTTGCAAGGAGCGAGCGGGACATCAACTCAGAGTGGGTGATCAGGCAACGATACACTTTCTTCATTTTGTATGGTATATTGTTGTAGGATTTATGCTTGGGATCTGCTTGTTTAATTGGGTAAGTATATTGATTATATAGATTGTTGGCGGAAATGTTTATAGCCTAGCTCGATGATTGATTGACTCCCATGGCCTTCATTTCCCCGCATGTCTTGACCACCCTGTGGTGTATTGATTGTGACCATTGTGGTTGTTTTCCCTTCATCCCTAGCTCATCAGTACTCACTTGAGCAGTCAATTAGGAGCCTGATCTACGGTAGTCGCTTTGGCGTTAATAGACCTATGGATCTCAACGCCTTGTTTCTCTGTGCAAGGATGATGAACGAAGGATGAACCTATCAGTCATCTACCGTCATTGTTGTCCTTGGCTGGTTGGATCCTTTCGGTTCTCTTACTATTGTCTTCATTTTGTATTGGTATGCTGGCAATGAAAAAAAATGAATTGATTCATGTCTGCATTTTGTATTGGTATGCTGGCAATGAAAAAATGAATTGATTCATGTCTGCATTTTGTATTGGTATTCTGGAAATGGAAAAACAAATTGATTCATGTCTGCATTTTGTATTGGTATTCTGGCAATGGAAAAACGAATTGATTCATGTCTACATTTTGTATTAGTATCCTGGAAATGGAAAAACGTTTTTTCTTTTAAAATTTGCCAAAGATTGTCATTTAAAATGCCCACATTTTTTTCTTTTAGATGAGATTGAGTTTGTTGTTTTAAATGCCCACGTTTTTTATTTCAATGAGACAGAGATTGCCATTTAAAATGCCCACATTTTTGCTTTCAAATGAGACAGATATTTTCCGTTTAAAATGCCCATGTTTTTTACTTTCAAATGAGTCTGAGTTTGTTGTTTAAAATGCCCACATTTTTTCTTTGAGATGAGACTGAGTTTGTTGTTTTAAATGCCCAGTTTTTTGCTTTCAAATGTGAGAGAGATTTGTCATTTTAACTGCCCACATTTTTGCTTTCAAATGAGACTGAGTTTGTCGTTTAAAATGCCCATGTTTTTGCTTTCAAATGAGACAGAGAATGTCATTTAAAATGCCCACGTTTTTGCTTGCAAATGAGACTGAGTTTGATGTTTTAAATGCCCACGTTTTTGCTTCCAAATGAGACCGAGATTGTCATTTTAAATGCCCACATTTTTTCTTTCAAACGATGGACTGATTTGTTGTTAAATACCCAATATTTTCCATTAATTGGTAGCCTATGCTGCTGAGGTATGGCACAACGATTCACCATTAAATGGGACTGCATTTTTCTGCTGGTGTGACCGTGTTTTTCCCCTTTAAATGGTTGACTACGGTTGTTGGATTGGACACCATTTTGCCTTAAATGTTCCCTACGTTTTACTATTAATTACCATCTTAATCGCAATGATAAAAGCTATATTATTGCCTTATTAATTGCCACGTTATTTTCTACTGTGAGTTAATGATCAACATATTCCTTCTTTTTGATTAATTGCTGCAGCGAGTTAAATGGTTAAACAGTATGAAATCACCTTGCTATTGAGCTATTAATTGTTATGTTAAAAGTCATGTAATTGCCTTGTTACTATTATATCAATTGTTATGTTAATCAACATGCTAATCGCCTTGTTATTGCTAATTTAATCGTTAGGTAATTGCTATGTTAATTGCCTTCTTATATTGCGACAACGATGTTAGTAGTTAGTAGTTTCCTTCTCAATGATAATAGATAGCTAGTATTATTGGTTCGGTCAGTATAGCTAGACTACATGTTGAGATTAAATTGTTCATAGGTGTTACAATRATAACATCCTACATTAAGCTTGTTAATATTGTTATTCAAGTTAATGGATAGTTGGATGGAGATTTTGGATTAATGTAGAATTGCCCAATTAGGTTGTATTAATGATTAAAATTAGGTTGGTGAGTAAAGACTAGATTGCCAATTTTAGACTTGCTAAATTGATTATAATGGAGGTTAGATGGTATTTATAATTATAGTTTAAATATTTCTTAATTAGACTTGCAAGACTGATTGTATTAACGTTAAATTAGCGGGTGCATTATTGACTAATTGTAACTTTGACATGCCCCATTTAGAATGGAACCCATGTTAAAATAGATTGTATTCATTGACTGGTTTAGACTAGGTGATTGGTTGGGTCAGGGATGATGTCGTGTATTGACTTGTGTCATCCTTTTTCTTCTTCCTTTGGTGTTTCGTCGACCTATTGTTGGGGTATGGGTGTGGTTTTTCTTATCGATATTTGATTCCTAGCGCATCAATTTGTCTAGAGTCCTCAGTTCGGATAGCTTATGTTGTGCCAAGGTTATTGACGCGTCTATCACCTGGGAACGACATGATTCCTGATGAGAGGATCATGGCAGGCCCTATGGGATAGCGGGGAGCGAGAACTTAGCTGGAGTCAGTGCATTTTGTGTGAGTGTTGTCAAGCATTGCCAGTTGCTTTATGGCGCATGGGTTGAATGCCTTTAGGCATTGGGTTTATGCACCTAAAGGTTCTAGTCCTTATTGTTTGTATGTTGCGTCAGGATGGGGATGCTGTCCCTTAGCTTGTAGGCGTGGTCATGTTGTGTCGGGCGGGTAGTCATTCTTCCTTGTTGTTCTACGCTTGATTCACCCAGTTGCCCTTGTGTTAGTGAGTGGAGTCATAGTTGCTCATTTTCTTGGAATGCATGCTTGCGTTCGTCATCAATGGTGTGGTTAACTGTCGTTGTCGTCTCCTTTCTTCCAAAACACACAAAAAAATAAAAAATTGCATTTTTGTTTGTCGTTACAGTGACTATCACAGTATTCCCTCATGGCATCGTGGGTCCTCTCGAACTAGGTAAACGTTAAACTACAATTCGAGCCACGATGGGAGTGCTAGTAGGCTGTGGTAGGGATGATGTCCACACCTCTCCCTCAACATCTCTGGTAGTCGTGTGTGACCCCTTTACTCCACATGTGAGTCTGGTCGGCAAGCTATCGTCACCCTGCATCATCAACGAATCATGTCAGAATATATCCATATCATATCATCTAATAAAATGCACTAATATCACAGTAAAACAATCAAACCCCAATGGTACACTCCCCGACTTGATCCTAAGCCCAAGGAGTTCCATCGATGCCTGTGCATCCTCTAGGTCCAAAATCATGCACACTCAATAAAACCGAGTCAATAACACCAGTCTATGTCAATGCAGTAAAACAACATGTCATCAACCCATAACCCCTCATAATAAAAATCAAATGTTTTAATAGCATAATAATCTAGATCACTTGCGAGAAAGTGTCCTCAAAGAATAAGTTTGCTCAGTGCACCAGAGCGGGATGTTACAGAAGCGATAATAATGGTAATATAGAGCTCAGAGACGTATATGCCAAAAAGGGGAATAAGACACATGAAAAATAATAAATAATAGTTATAGAAAATGAAATATTAGGACAAATATATACTTAGGGTTATGAAATAAAGACAATGTATGGGGTTAGTAAATAATTACATGGTTTCAGGAATAGAAGGTATAATATCAAAAGAATTAAAAGATGATAAAGGTATAACTGAAGAGGGATGTAAATGATGTATAAAGGTAATAAATGAAGTTAATAAGTAATAAATACCTTAGTAATCAATATAAGGTTATATTAGTGAGAGGCAAGTGAGTAGAAGTGGAAATGATAAGTATGGTTAGAATGTATAAGAGAGAGAGAGAGAGAAGAAGAAGAAGAAGAAGAAAGTAATAAGGTATGATGTGTCAAGGAAGATGCAAAGTGTGGACAATAAATTGTAGTAGATAAATGGCATATATAAATACATGGTGGGTTGTTAGTGAGGGGAATGAACTTGGAAGGTGTTGGTGATGCACCTAGAAAGGGATATAGACTAGTGTCAGTAAGTATCATGTAGATATAGAGGATATAAAAGTTGACACATGTGAAGTTCAATTGTGAGAAAATAAGACCTTAAAGTCAAGTAATTGTAGAGTATGGAATGTACCTTAATGGAAAAGTTAGCCCTAACTCGGGGGTGCTCACTAAAGCATGGTCAAATTACTCTTGTAGGTAGAAAGAAGATGTACCTTGACTATGATAAGAGAATCATATAATCAACATCTACCTTGTCAAGATCTAATCTTTATGACCTAACAAGAAGATAACTAATTAATATTGGCGACCAAAGAAACCTTAAAATCTCTGCCCCATGTAATGATCACATGAAAATATCTTAGTCAATATTCCTATGCATAGAAAAAAATTGTGATGGCATGTGTGTGGTATCAATCGAGCTAGAGTGATAATCAATTTAGTAGTAAATGGGTTATAATTATCAATATATTCGAGGTGGTATTATATGCACGACTTAATGAAATTTATATAAATCTCATTATTATAACCACTTAACAAAAAAAAAAACTATTAATAAGCTAATGTTTCAATCGGTAATCAACCAACAAGCTATACTTTAAAGATGGGAATCCTATATGGATCTTGGGAAGAATAAATCGGTAAGAGGTGTGTGTCTTAACATTAACTAAATCACAAGTGTCAAGTTTGAGTCACCAAAGTAGTACTCAAACATGGAGTGCCAAGGAGGGAGCCCACAAGGGGCCAAAACATTTCACTACGCAACAAGTGGTAATAAGATTTGAGTTTGGACACAATAGAGGTCTGCTAAATAGGGGTATCCAATTAATGTATTAATAGCCTCAACATATATCTAAACAAGTGAAGGTATAGTAGGACTAGTATAGCACTTGATCAACTACCTAGGAGGATGTAGACATGATACGTCGAGATCATCCCACACTTTTGACCGCAACCTTAGGACTATGTTTCCCAAAGGATGGGTGTATGCAATGCCCATTTTAACTTATAAAACTATAATTACTTATGGCATAGTCGTATCTTCATTTGATTATTATCCATGGAACACTATTAATGATACACTTGAATTTTAAGACATATGAATCTATGTGAATGTCAATTCTATGAATGTTTAACGTTATTTGAATTATGATGGATATTATGCAATCTATTTCTAACTTGAAAATTTTGGCATTTAAAATTGTTGGTATGTGGATACCGGATTGAGATTATGATTAAATGAATTTACATGATATTAGTGCATAGATATGTATGAGTTTGTCTTATAGACTAATCTGTAGGTCAATGGGATATGAAATAGCCAAAGGATAATGATGATAAAAATATGATGTCGTGAACATCGACTGAGAAACAATATGGTATGAATATTTGTATGTGAAAATATGTTGGTTCAAATGCATTGCTATGATATGTGGACAAGTGCAGGTTTTTCAGATCGTGAGACTTCCTAAAAATGAATATACGATGACAAAATTTCCAGCAACACAGTGCCACTGTATGGTCCATGGTAGGGTGTTGAACCTAGTTCTATTAGGAGGGGTGGAGCCATTTCTCATCGTGTATCCTTTGAAACATGGATTCATGGGAGGACGGTGTTAGCTCACACTCCCCTAGACGTGTGGTGATGATTGCCAATTGTCTGTTGGGGAAGCTTGGTCAAGAGAGTTGACACTTCCGCTTATGGGTTCTATCTGGAGTTAGGTCAATATAGTTGATGCTCCAAGATAGTCCAACAGAGGAAGGATAGGGATGGAAGATGGAAGTAGGTTAGGGATGAAAGATGACTAGAAATAGTTGAGAATGTGTAGGGCTTTCGCATTACGGTAGATTTTTTTGATTTCCTCATTTTGAAAAATATGTATATATGCATGTTTATATTTACTTAACTAAACTACAATTATCTAAGTGAATGTTGCTTGTGATAAATTAATTTAATTGAGGGATTTCACGAACATTTTAAATGGTCTATTACATTTTATTAAATGAATGGTCTTGTTGATTAGATTGGATGCATACAAGAATTACTTTAGGTGTGATCATTATTGTCATTAGTACATGTGCGAGTCTTGTATGTGCTAGCTACACATGCATGCCTTGCACATGTACACTAGTATGTATAAGTGTTTTAAATTGAGGACGTTGTTTATTTGATGTGGATGTATGAATCATGTGCCATTACCCTTATATTGTAAATTAATCTAACCTCAAGACAAAGTTTCCTGAAGGTTGGGTGTATGTAACAATCCAAATTGATTATTTAATTTTCATAGTTGTTAATTTAAATTTAATTAATTATTAAAATAAACTTAATAAGTCTTTTTATTTTATTTTATTATTAAAAGGTAGGTGAAGTAATTAATAAAGGGATAAGGTTGTTGGAGAAATTAATGAGGGGGATAAGGTAGTTGTGGAATTGGAGGAGAGGATAAGGAAGAGGGGAGGGGACTTGGAGAAGGGTCTTATTTTTGTTTTGGAAAATTTTGCAAGAGGATAGGAAGGAGGAGGAATAAATTCTGAAGGAGATAGGGAAGAAGGAGAAAATTGGAAGAACAATTGTTTTGAGGAACTCTCACAGGGCGTTGTTGTTGCTGGGAAATTTGGGCTCGAGGGACATGAAACCACAAGGATTCCTAGAGTTAGAGAGTCGGAGAGGTTGTTCCTAGTTTTTTTTTAGGTTAATATTCAGTTGGGAAGTTTGGGCAAGCACAAGAACAAGTGAACCAGGGGCTGAATCAACTAACCTGCACGTTGAGGTATGTATTTTACCAGTTGGTCTATTATCATTATGTTGTTTTTATATTCTTGTTGTTGTTATTATTATTATTATGTTGTTATCGTTATTATGTTGTTGTTGTTTATTCTTGGTATAAGAAAATCATGAAAGAAATTATAAACTAAATTTCAATCATTTTAGTAGGAGATTATAGAAAACATTTATTTATTTTGATTCTTGAAATAGGTAGGCCTTACAAAAAGGATTTCAAATAAAAATAAATATAGGTGACTATCGTTTGTAGCCAAAATTCGTCCTTGCTAGGGGACGAATTGACCTTGGAATGGGCTTTCTCCTGTCGACATTGTGGATGTGGTGAAAGGGTTACTCTTGAACCCACTGTAAAGTGTGAACATGGTTGATGTAGATGACATACTAGCAGATTGAACTCCTCTACCCATAGAGGCACCCCAACCCATGCAGGGTTAGGGATAGAATATTGGAAAGGTATTCTTCCTAGGAATGGGGTTGATGGAGGAATGTGACCTCCTCCCCAAGAGATGGCTTGTTAAGGAGTTGGGTGCTCCCTGCACTGACATTCGAAGACTGGGATGTTGGCTAAGAACTAACCAACATGTTAAGCGTGTCCATTGACGACATTCTATATGAAAAAGAATTTGTTTTTGATGAAAGCGATGCAGCTTCCCTCGAAATTTGAGTGGGATGGATGACCAATGAGGCAACTTTGTTGGTCAACGTGACGATGGTGTATTGACTCACACCCATCATTTGGTTCGACATACCAGGATGAAATATTCCCCTGGTGACTATCTCCAAGATGGGAGTTGCATGGGCTCTTGACCCTGACAATGGTAGAGTGTCGTCCATAGTGGCCCAATGGGGAGGGATACTATCAACAAGGTATGATCTGGGAGGTGGGACTTGTATGAATGGAAATGGAAAATCCCCAGGTAATGGAGGATTAAAGTGTGGAGCGAACTCCTCAGCTCCAAGATCCTCGAGGATTACCTCCTTTGGTTCTGAAACATTAACTTCTAGAAGGTTAATGTCTATGATCTCGGTTTGACTGAGTGGTAAGAAAGTGTCGGATGGATCAATCCAACACCTTTGTGGAGGCATGGGAGAATTATTTATAATCTCTTCCTCAGGTGGAAGGCCTTGAATTCTCCTCAATATTTGAGGCAGACGATGAGCCACTTTGACGGATCAACTCTTGGTGACAATTGACTCGCCTTATTAAAGTTAAACTACATTCACCAATCACAATGCTAGGAAGCCCTAAAATACAAGACAAACATAAACAAATTTGTCACGATTCTAACTCAAGTGGATTAGGTCTTGGGACCAGAATAACGACAAAGTGGGTCGGGGTCCTTCCAGACGAAGGAACGGGTTGATTAAGTCTTGTGGGCCAATGCACGAAGGTATGAGAAGTAGTTATCCTAACCTCCATAGATCAAACTTATCTATTGCAAGTGTTCCCACTTTGCAAGACACCCTCCAAATGTACTAGAATGTGTGATGAACAATTTGTTCCAGTTACTACGAAAAACACCCGTAGTCACCTTATTATGTATCTAGGAGAAGAAACCATGGTTATTAGTTTGCAGTCGGTGCCCGAGGGGTACAGTCGACAGTTGTGATCAAATGTGTGTGCAAGTAGAAAATACCGAAGCCTCGAAAGCACCGCCTCTCATGGAGGTATGGGTACAATCGAAACTCCCAATACACGATCTCTCTACTACAGTCGATCCAACTTCGGAGGGGATTCTCCTCGGCTATTCCTTACACAACCTCATGTTTAACTCCTTTGTTAGATGAGATTTCGTGCTAAACCTATACGACAACTGGATTCTTCACTCCCTATCTCAGACACCTATGTTGATTTAGTGGCCTTGGAGAAATTTACTCTCCAACCTACACCAAGGCCCTAACCTAAACTTGTTTATTCACCCTAGAAAAATTAAAGTTTCTAAAAGATTTTAGTTAAGCGTTCATTTTAATGGGTTGTTCTTTACTCTAAAAGGGTGCAGATGCAACTTTGGTGATGTTTTGACTGATTCCAAAAGTAATTCAAAATAAGAACACGATGCATTTTCTCTAAATGAAAAATGGATGCAACTATGCTTACAAAGAAAACTCTTTTTCTTTTCAATGAAAGCAAAACATTTTGAATGCAAGATTTAAAACACCTTGAAATGCACACTAAAATTTTATTTTCAGAAATCCAAATGCAAACAAGAATGCAAAACATGCACAACTAGATTCTTTTATTTTTCCAATAAAAGACTACCACTACCAAATTGTTATGGAAATGCAACTACATGAATTCTAGATAACTAAATCTTTTATTTTAATGATGAGAGGAAAGGATTCTACTTCCATGGCCAATATGTTAGATTCTACTTCCACGACCAATATGTTAGATTCTACTTCCACGACTGCATCCTGCATGTGAGCCAGAGTAGTGGCTCTCCTTTCCCTCAACAGAAGGAAAAAACGAGATAAAAAATGGTAGCATAAGTGATCTTAGCAGAGGCTTCTAAGGGATTTATTTCAGCAGGGATCTTATTGTACATTTTATTGAATCTCTTGGAGAAATCAGAGACAAACTCTCCTTCCTTTCTCTTCAAAGACCCGAAATTTGTCATGTAATACATGAAGTCTTTTTTGTCTCCCCACTGTCTCAAAAAGGAATTATCCAAAGGCTCAATCCCATGAATAGATCCAGGAGGCAAATCCCTAAACCACTTTCTAGCCTCGCCTTCAAGGCTATGGACGAAAATCCTCATCCATATGTCTGCATGCATGATAAAATGATCATCTGTAAAACTATAAAAGTATTCAAGGTGTTCTTCTGCAACTATGTCCCCTTCGCCTGTAAACTTGGGCAACTGCTTAAGGTAGCCATCTGCTGGAAGGGCATTGAGAGGTTGAGGTAACAAAAGGGGAGCATACCTAGCAACTATTATAGCCTCCATTATGGTCATGGGGGGATTTTCTCCTGCCATAGGAATATTAGGTGGAGGAGAACTCAGAGGAGAAGGAGATCGCATAGTGGATACTAGAAATGAGCTTCTAGGTGGAAGGGGGAACAATGGGGGATTTAGAGAGAAGGCTAAGGGGCTTGAGTCAACAGATGCTTCTCTCCGTGAAGTAGCAACAATAGTAGTAAGAGGAGGGGTGGTAAAGCTAGGAGTGGGGAAATATTCTGTGGTCCTGGGTCTACGCTAAGGTACAGCTTCAGGGGAGAGGGAAGTGACAAGGATTTCTCCCTCCAATCCCAGACCAGGGGGGGGAAACTCAGCAGGAACAGTTCCGAAATTTAGGAAACGGAAAACTTAAGAAAAAAGACTATTAGGAAGCTGAGAAGAAGAGAATGGAGTTTCTACAGAAGGAGACGACAAATTACCTGGTTCAGCAGTGGAAGCTATTCCTTCAGAGGCCTTTCCTTTTCTGATAAACATCTTCGGATCAGCTTCAGGTGTAGCTAGAGGCAGTTGTGGATGGGATCATGTGTGTCTACCTCTAGAAGCCACAACTAAAACAACAGGTTCGCCATAGTGGAGTCATCACAATGGAGTTGCTAGGTGCACAGTAGCAATCTCGTAGGGCTCTGATGCCTGATCCACCTTCAGAATCAGAGGCTCGATGTCGTTCGATCCCAAGGAAAAATTTCAACTTCGTCCCCGGCAACGGCGCCATAAATGTTGGTGTCAAAAGTCACTCCTGGATTACAACAAGAGTAAGCCTGATGCCCATCAGTTTGTGTCACTATTTGTTGATAAAGGATGATGAATGGAAGTAAACTCAGAACAATATTGTTCTAACTCAGAAACTAGGCCAGGCATCCACAAGCAGATGAGGTCTTGGTTTAACTTCAGACAGTAAGTTGTAATAAGGGTGAGTAGGAGGAAGACTTCTGTGAGGAAATGCGAAGGCCTGCTGTAGGCATAGATCTTCCAACAGCATGTAGAAGAAAACTTTGAACACAAGAACCTCTTATATTCAAAAGTAGAAACACTAAAAGAACATAACAATGCTATAATAAATCCTTTATCATAACAGAGTCACAACGATTCATGTGAATCAATCAATCTTGAACCCTTTTAGTATGAGATCAAACCTAGATGAAAAAGAGAGTTGCATTACATTGAACAAGAAAATTTCATATGTAGATACATAGCCAGGAAAACCAGTGCTTCATTAAAACATTATAGTCGGGAGCTCTGCTCTACCATCCATGCATACAAAAATACAAAAACTGAGTATATATACTCAGATCAATTCGCCCCCTTGGCAGCAAGAGGGTAGATGAGACATTAAAGTCCAATTTAGTGTGTGCAGGCTCCTCTTGTAAGACGACGACATCAGATCGGCATGGCTCTTTTAGGAAAACCTGCACATAGGATGATCTTCGACAGATTTCCTGCCAGAACCTCCATGCCTTACATTCATGGCTTGAGCTGAGGTTTCAGCTACCTGCTCAATTTTCATTGATTGCCTTCCTCCACGGTGGGAGGTTGAGACTTCGAGCACAAGGAACGACCATGCGCTTGCTTCCCAGGGCTCAAAGGCTAGGCTCCTTTTTATTTTGGCTTTGCCCTCAATGTAACCCATGGCCATGACCTGGTGCCTTGCTCTAGAGGTGCTTCGACACTTCTCCTTTCGGGAGATTCCACCATTCCAGTGTCCAGGAACCTTGGTGACTAAAACTGTGAAACGACCTTACATATTGGCAGTTGGATCTGGCTTCAAAATCAATGGACACGATCCATTTTCCCTTGAACACATATTCTCCACGCCCCTCATCTACTTTGTCCCCTTTCCATACTACCCTGTGCCATGACCGTGGTCCCACACCCAAAGGCACCTTCACATCTCACGTATCGTGGATGGAAGGGAGTCTACCCTTATATTTCAAAGTCGTGATAGCTAAGATGGCGACTGGACTTAATCAGGCACCACGTGTCCTCCAAGACTAACGGTCCTGATGCTTTCGGGGATTCTCCTACCAGGATTTCTCTCTCCTCTTCCTCCAACCGCCTTTCCATACGACCCTGTGCTATGACCGTGGGCCTGCACCCAAGGGCACCTTCGCATCTCATGTATCATGGATGGAAGGGAGTTGACCCTTGTATTTCAAGGTTGCGATAGCCAAGATGGCGACCGGAATTAATCAGGCGCCACGTGTCCCGACTGGATTAGATGACCACAATCATTTCATGACTTTGGCCCTAAGGGATGATCCCATGCACTAAACCTCGTGCAACTCTGTGGCTTTGGCTTACCCGATGACCATTGATATGCTCCATCAATGGATCCTCGCCGCTGAAAATAAAAATGCTCGCTCGCTTGATTTTAAGCCCGAAATGGACTTCTTCTGTGTGTTGCACTTAATGCTCATGAATGCAGCCTTTGAATAAAACGCATTTGATGGTTTTTTTAAAACCCATTTCTTCGCACTTTACGCCAAGGGCCTGGAATCAGAGAGAAACACCCCCCTTGCAASAATTGGTGCTAACATTAGGCTCCATGGGGGATAGAGTCGTCCCTGCAATKCTCTAAGAACTCCTTGCAGTTTCAGTACCTTGTTGTTGGGCTATGGAGTCATTTATTAAGCCGAAAATAAACAGAAAAGCAATATTTACAAAAATAGAGGAGCCGTCTAAGGCTCAAACAAAACATTTCTTCAGGAAATGCCCATTTACTGGGTCGTTAAAAACTTCTTCACCCTTCGAATCATGCAACCTGTACATGTTATTTAATAATACTTCAAAGATTTTGAAGGGCCCAATCCAGAGGGCATCAAACTTGTTGTGTTTGCCCCTGTCCTACCTAGGTGCATCCCACTTAAGCACCAAATATCCCAGCTCGAATTCCTCCTTCCTGAACTTCCTATCAAAGGCTTGCTTGATCTTCTGCTGATGACTATGAGCTATGTCCATTACCTGATCCCTAATCTGTTGTATTTCCACCACTTGATGAATTCTTCTGACCATATGGCCTAGCTCTCCTTCATGATCTTGAAAGAATTTTTCTATAGGTAAATCAAGATGAGTGGGAAACATAGCCTCTGTCCCATAAACAAGTTGAAAAGTTGAGGTTCCCAGGGACTTCTTTGTTGTCACTCGATCAACCCATAGAGATAATTTGAGTGTTGAATCCCAGGCCCTCTTATTGTCTTCCAATAATCTCTTAATGAGTTTAATTAGACTTTTATTGGAATATTTTTCTAGTCCATTTCCTTGAGGATAATAGGGAGTGGAGTGAATTAGTGAGATCTCGAACTGCTCACAGAACTTAACTAGAGGCTCAAACTTGAAAGAAGCAGGATTATCAGTGAAAATTATACTAGGACAGCCAAATCTGGCTATGATATCCTCCAGGACGTTGATAATTACCTTGTGTGAAGCACTCCTGGTGGGGGCATCCTCTATCCACTTGGTGAAATAGTCTATTGCAGTCAGGATCCATTTGTGCTAGCCACTTGAAGGAGGATGAATTTCCCCAATGAAGTCTAACCCTCACTGTTGAAAGGGTGTCGAAGCTACTACAGGCTTTAGTGGCAGAGATTTGAGTTGTTGCTTTCCTGAGAACCTTTGGAATTTGATGCAAGCTTTGACTTCTCTGTAGACATCAGTGAATAAGGTGGGCCAGTAGTAACCAGCCCTGAGAATTTTGTGCATTTTGGTCTTCCAGAAATGATGCCCTCCACAAAGGATACTATGGAGATCAAACATAACTTTCTAGGATTCCTATGGGTTCATACACCTCATAAACACACCTATAGGGTCTCTCCAGTACAAGACTTGGTCAATAAGGCAATATATGACCACCTTGATCTTTAAATCTCTTGCCTTACTTTTTCCCATTCCATCAGGAGGCTTAAACTCTTACAGAAAGTATAAAATGTCTATGTACTAGGTGCATTATGCTAGTGATAAGCCACCCTGAGAGCTTTTGTTGGATGACTCATCTTGTTGATTTTCTGAGCCATCATTCATGAAGCTAACCCACGAGGCCTTGCAATTGTATTTAGCCATCATCTTGGCTAAACCCTGCCCTTTAACCAACTTAGTGGGCTTTATCTTCAAGTCAAATTCAAGGATCTTGGAAATCCCTTTACCTCTTCTCCCATCTATGTCAGGTTGTATAAGGATGTCTTTCATAGAGGCTGAAGGAACGTATGCAATCACTCTTGAGTGCAAGACATAGACTCTGAAATCTTTGAGAGATTTCACCAAGGCATAGGCCTGTTTCTCCATGATCTCATACCTTATTTCTACATCTCTTAATGCCTTACTGAAGAAGGAAATGGGTTGCTCTCACCCTTCCTCATTTTTCTACAATAAGACGGCTGCTACTGTATCAAAAGAAGCAAAAGAAAAAACTAGGAAATCCTTGGAATAATCAGAATTGATCAGTACAGGTGCCTCAGTCAATGCCTTTTTTATTTGGACAAAAGATTCCCTGGGTTCAGCAGTCCATTTTACTTCATTTCCCTTTCTGAGCATGGTTGTGATGTGTTTCACAAACTCATCAAAATTTGAGACGAACCTCCTCAGAAAGTTAATCTTCCCTAAAAAAGCCTGGACTTCCTTTCTAGACCTGGGAAGTGATAGGGTCTGAGTTGCCTCTACCCTACTGGGATCAATTCTCACTCCCTATGTTGATACTATATGGCCTAACATCTTCCCCTCCTTCATACCAAACAAAGATTTCTTGGGATTTAAGGAAAGGAAAAACATCCGACATTTCAAGAAAACTTTCCTCAAGTGACAACAAAGCTCTCTATCAAACCTGGAGAAGACTGTGATTTCATCCAGATAGATCACCACAAACTAATCTTTCTCCCTGATGAAGGCTATGTCCATGGCTAGCTGAAATGTTGTTCCTGCATTCATTAATCCAAAAGGCATTTTGGCATACATGAATGTGCCCCAAGGAGTGGTGAAGGTTGTTTTTTCTCTATCCTCAAGCATGATTGATATATGATTATAGCCAGAGAAACCATCAATCATGGATATCCTAGATGCACCAGTCACCCTCTGCAATATGTGTTCCATGTTGGGCAAGGGATAGTTGTCTTTCTTTGAGCTCCTGTTAGGTTCCTGAAATCAACACAGAGCCTGATTTCTCCACTTTTCTTCCTTACCGGGACCAAATTGGCCACCCACTTAGAATATCTCAAGGGTACAATGATTTGGGTATCTAACAACTTCTTCACTTCTCTCTCCATGACAGGCAACAACATGGGATTTATTTGTCTTAGCTTCTGCCTAAATGGCTTAGCCTCTTCCTTCAGCGGGATCTTGTGTTCAATGATAGATGTGTCATATGTCTTCAGGTCTTCATAGGTCCATGAAAACACGTAAGAAAATTCTCTGAATAACTCGGTATATTCGGCCCTCTCCTCTTTGGTCAAACTATTTGACAACTTGACATACTTAGGCTCCTCCTATGTGCCGATGTTGTACTCCACTGTATCAACATATTCAGTTAAAACCCTACCCTTTATCGCCACATCATTCCCATCGAACAATATTTCTAAATGGACCAGTCCCTTCAGAATGTGATTACTAGGCAGATAAATAATATGGTGATTAACAATTTTATTTAAAAATACCTCAGGGTGAGGGTGACTTTCGATATCAGGATCCTGATTAATGTGCAATGCAGAAAATTCATTGACAGACTTAAGAACGTTTTTGATTTCAGGATCGTCTTAGAATACCTTCCAATGATTGATATTGTCTGGTACAGATGGCCTATATCTTATCTCAACATCATATTTGATCTTAGGCGGTAGAGGGATCCTGAACAAACTAGCTGAGAAAGCTACGGAATCGACCAAAGTATTTTCCTCTCTTGGAATAAAAGAAATGTTGAAAGATGAGAAGAAATTAACAATCAGGTCCCACACCTCATCTTTGAAACTCCTGAGCTGAGGATGCTTAGCCCGATAAGCATTTCTAACTTGTTGGATTATCAACTCAGCATCTCCAAACACTGCTACCCCCTCAATTCCCATTTCTTTTGCATCCCTTAAACCCAGAACGAGAGATTCATATTCTGCTACATTATTGGTAGCTTCAAATTATATCTTGTATGACAGGGATATGGTTTCCTAACAAGGCAACACAAAAACCATTCCAACGCCAGCGCCTTCGCTAGAAGAAGCTCCGTCGAAGAACATCTTCCAAACAGAGGTGGTTGGAGGAGGTATCTCATGATTAAAAATGTGTTGTTTTTTGATTTGAAAAGGGGCTTCAGGAGTATCAGTGAGCTACAATAAACTAGACCCCAAATCAGTGTCAAGTGAAAATATAGGATGATTGGTGGGGTCTTCTTCATCACTAAGAATGTAGGCCAGTTGAGCTTCTCTGTACAACCTCCTGTGTTCCCCTCCAAAGACTAGAATGGTGGCATATGTGAGATCCATCTGTAATCTTCCTCCAAGTTTTTAAATCCAAGATCTTGACAACAACATGCCGAACATGGGGGGAACATAAGCTACTACAATGTCCATGATCACACTCTTCATTGATCTCTGAAATAAGGAGACCACCAAGTCTTTGATTACTCCAAGGAATTTCACCCTCCTTGAATCAAAAGAGTACAAATCATGAAAATCCTTTGTCACTTCCAGTCCCAATTCTTCCATGACTATTTTGGGCATAAGGTTGTGGGAAGCCCCTGAGTCCATGAGGTAATTATGCATCACCTTATCATGTATGTTCAAGGATGTGTAGAAGAAATTGAATGACTCATCTCTGTCTTCTACCATGGGACATAGGACTCAGATTGTAGCAGTTTGGAGAGGGACCTTTTGAAATCTTCATTTTTATCTAGTTTATAAAGGGGTACACGAATTCTAATATTTTGAATTTTGTGCTCAAAACTAAAGGGGGAAAGAGGCTTAGGAGCTTCCCTTACCTCAGATACAGGTTCTTTGGCTGATGGCGAAGTATTCTGAGTTTTCTTTTCTTTAGTAGTGATTGTTGCGGGTTTTGCAGGCCTTTCCGCTATGAGGGGTTGATCATGGCTATCAAAATTCCCTTCTTTCTTCTTTGACCTGAGATGGTATATATTAGGAGTGTTGTTGGCCTTTTCCCCTTTACCCAACTCATTGATTTGAATGTTCATAAGGGATTCTTCGTATTCAGATTGAGTCAAATGGGGAAAAGGGGAAGTGTCTTCAATATAGTGAATTTCAGGGTTGAGCTCGTCTATCTCCTCTCCTTCCTCATGAGCAACTAGGTTATTTTGGAGGGGGGTTTGAATCCTCTGATCATCTCTGTATTTTCTCCTTTGCTCCCTTGGAAAATCCTGTGGCACATTGTTACTAGGCCTCCTGAATCCTATGTTATCAGTATTTTGGGGATTTCTGTACATGGGCTTCCCTTATAACTCCCACCTTTCCATTCTAGCCGAAAGTGATTTTAGCACTTTAGTTACCTCGTCCATATGAAGGGGAAGGGGAGAGGAAATGGATGGGGAGGCTTCAGGTCTCTTCCTAGATATGTCTCTATCATCCTTATTCCTGAGTCGGTCAACAACCAATATGTTAGATTCTACTTCAACGGCTGCATCCTGCATGTGAGCCAGAGTAGTGGCTCTCCTTTCCCTCAAAAAAAGGTAGAAATCGGGATCAAAAGTGCTAGCATAAGTGATCTTAGCAGAGGCTTCTCAGGGATTTATTTCAGCAGGGATATTATTGTACATTTTATTAAACCTCTTGGAGAAATAAGAGATAGACTCTCCTTCCTTTCTCTTCAAAGACCCGAATTCTGTCATGTAATACATGAAGTTTTTTTGTCTCCCCACTGTCTCAAAAAGGCATTATCCAAAGCCTCAACCCCATTGATAGATCCAGGAGGCAAGGCCCTAAACCACTTTCTAGCCTCGCCTTCAAGGCTATGGACGAAAATCCTGATCCATACGTCTGCATGCATGATAACATGATCATCTGTAAAACTGTAAAAGGCTTCAAGGTGTTCTTCTACAGCTATGTCCCTTCGCCTGTAAACTTGGGCAACTGCTTAAGGTAGCCATCTGCTGGAAGGGCATTGAGAGGTTGAGGTAACAAAACGGGTGCATACCTAGCAATTATTATAGCCTCCATTCTGGTCATGGGGGGATTTGCTCCCACCATAGGAATATTAGGTGGAGGAGAACTCAAAGGAGAAGGAGCTCGCACAGGGGATACTGGAAATGAGCTTCCAGGTGGAAGGGGGAACAACGGGGGATTCAGAGAGAAGGCTAAGGGGCTTTAGTCCTTAGATGCTTCTCTCTGTGTAGTAGAAGCAACAATAGTAAGAGGAGGGGTGGTAAAGCTAGGAGTGGGGAAATATTCTATGGTCCTGGGTCTACGCCAAGGTACGGATTCAGGGGAGAGGGAAGTGACAAGGATTTCTCCCTTCAATCCCAGACCAGGGGGGGGAAACTTAGCAGGAACACTTACAAAATTCAGGAAATGGGAAACTTTAGAAAAAGGTCTGCTAGGAAGCTGAGAAGAAGAGAATGGAGTTTCTACAGAACGAGATGGAAAATTACCTGGTTCAGCGGTGGAAGTTTCTCCTTCAGAGGCCTTTCCTTTTCTGATAATCACCTCTGGATCAGTTGCATGCGTAGTTAGAGGCAGTTGTGGATCAGACCGTGTGTGTCTACCTCTAGAAGCCACAACTAAAACAGTAGGTTCACCACAGTGGAGTCGTCACAATGGAGTCACCAGGTGCACAATAGCAATCTCGTAGGGCTCTGATGCTTGATGCACCTTCAGAATCAGAGGCTCGATGTCGTTCGATGCCAAGGAAAATTTTCAACTTCATCCCTGGCAACGACGCCATAAATTTTGGCATCATAAGTCACTCCTAGATTGCAGCAAGAGTAAGCCTGATGCCCATCAGTTTGTGTCACTATTTGTTGATAAAGGGTGACGAATGGAAGTAAACTCACAACAATATCATTCTAACTCAGAAACTAGGCCAGTCATGCACAAGCAGATGAGGTCTTGGTTTAACTTCAGACAGTAAGTTCTAA
The DNA here is from genome assembly GCA_010110895.2 of Picea sitchensis. Lineage (NCBI taxonomy): Eukaryota > Viridiplantae > Streptophyta > Pinopsida > Pinales > Pinaceae > Picea > Picea sitchensis. The sequence goes on along the minus strand of SNQJ01S0173797.1, from coordinate 6,154 downwards.
TAAGGGTGAGTAGGAGGAATACTTCTGTGAGGAAATGCGAAGGCCTGTTGTAGGCATCGAGCTTCCAACAGCCTGTAGAAGAAAATTTTGAACACAATAACCTCTTATATTCAAAAGAAGAAACACTAAAAGAACATAGCATCGCTATAATAAATCCTTTATCATAACAAGGTCATGACCATTCATGTGAATCAATCAATCATGAACCCATTTAGTATGATATCGAAACGAGATGAAAAAGAGAGTTTCCTTACATTGAACGAGAAAATTTCATATGCAGATACATAGCCAGGAAAACCAGTGCTTCATTAAAACATTATAGTCGGGAGCTCTTCTCTACCATCCATGCATACAAAAATACAAAAATTGAGAATATATACCAGAGAAATTCACCCCCTTAGCAGTAGGAGGGTAGCTGAGACATTAAATTCCAATTTAGCATGTGCAGGCTCCTCTGTTCAAACGAGCACATCAGATCGGCATGGCTCTTTTAGGAAAACCTGCACACAGGACAATCTTGGGCAGATTTCCTACCAGAACCTCCATGCCTTACATTCATGGCTTGAGCTGAGGTTTCAACTACCTACTCAATTTTCATTAATTGCCTTCCTCCACGACGAGAGGCCGAGACTTCGAGCACAACGAACGACCACACGCTTGCTTCCCAGGGCTCAGAGGCTAGCGTCCTTTTTATTTTGGCTCCACCCTCAATGTAACCCACGGCCATGACTTGGTGCCTTGCTCCAAAGGCACTTCGACACTTCTCCTTTCAAGAGATTCCACCATTCCAACGTCCATAAACCTTGGTGACTAAAACTGTGAAACGACCTTGCATATAAGTGGCTGGATATGGCTCCAAAATCAATGGACACAATCCATTTTCCCTTGAACACATTGGCTCCATGCCCCTCATCTGCTTTGTCCCCTTTCCATACTACCTTGTGCCATGACTATGGGCCCACACCCAAAGGCACCTTTGCATCTCGCGTATCGTGGATGGAAGGGAGTCGACCCTTGTATTTCAAAGTTGCAATAGCCAAGATGGAAAATGGACTTAATCAGGCGCCACGTGTCCTCCAAGACTAATGGTCCCGATCCTTTCGGGGATTCTCCTACCAGCAGTTCTCGCTCCTCTTCCTCCAACTGCCTTTCCATACGACCCTATGCTATGACCGTGGGCCTGCACCCAAATCTCCCTTTGCATCTCGCGTATAGTGGATGGAAGGGAGTCGACCCTTGTATTTCAAGGTCGCAATAGCCAAGATGGCGACCGGACTTAATCAGGTGCCACGTGTCCCAACTAGATCAGACGACCACAATCATTTTTTGACATTGGCCCTAAGGGATGAGCCCATGCGCTAAACCTCATGCAAATCTATGGCTCTGGCTTACCCAATGACCATTGATCTGCTCCATCGATGGATCCTCACCACTGAAAATAAAAATGCTTGCTTGCTTGATTTTAAGCCTGAAATGGAATTCTTCTGTGTGTTGCGCTTGACGCTCATGAATGCGGCCTTTGAATAAAACACATTTGATGGTTTTTTTAAAACCCATTTCTTCGCATTGTATGCCAAGGGCCTGAAATCAGAGAGAAACACCCCCCTTGCAAGAATTGGTGCTAACATTAGGCTCCATGGGGGATAGAGTCATCCCTGCGATGCTCCAAGAACTCCTTGCATTTTCAGTGCCTTGTTGTTGGGCTATGGAGTCATTTATTAAGCCAAAAATAAACAAAAAAACAATATTTACAAAAACAGAGGAGCCGTTTAAGGCTCAAACAAAACATTTCTTCAGGAAATGCCCATTTACTAGGCCGTTAAAAACTTCTTCACCCTCCGAATCCTGCAACCTGTACGTGTCATTTAAGAATACTTCAGAGATTTTGAAGGGCCCAATCCAGAGGGAATCAAACTTCTTGTGTTTTCCCCTATCCTGCCTGAGTGCATCCCACCTAAGAACCAAATCTCCTAGCTCGAATTCCTCCTTCCTGACCTTCCTGTCAAAGGCCTGCTTGATCTTCTGTTGATGACTATGAGCTATGTCCATTACCTACTCCCTGATTTGTTTCACTTCCACCACTTGATGAATTCTTCTGACCATATGGTCTAGCTCTCCTTCATGATCTTGAAAGAATTTCGCTACAGGTAAAGCGACCTGAGTGGGAAACATAGCCTTCATCCCATAAACAAGTTGAAAAGGTGAGGTGCCCAGGGACTTCTTTGTTGCAGGAGTGCGCAGAGTCGAAAGGATTCAACACTTGGGAAGTTGTTGAATGTTGAGCGCAAGGAGTGCACGCAAGTTCTTCTGAAAGAATCAGAGTGGAAAAGCTCAAAAGGTATAGCACCTTCGTGATATCATTAAAGGAGAGCACAGGAGGTTCGTGTAGTAGAAGGTTCAAGCAAGAGTTGTAAGCGCAGGCATTGGAGAGTAAGTTCTGAGAAGGAACACTTAGCCATTCTCAAAAAATCTTCAAGGAGGAGAAATCGACGGTCAGGATTCACAGAGGAAAATTGTGAAATCCCGTCAACCGTTAGATCTCAAGAAGTTGCACGGGGTTTAAGCACTAGTTAACAGGGGAGGAGTCCAGAGGAGTCATCGGGATATCAGAGTCATCGGGGTTTCCGGAGACAAGAGACTCGTGCATGTTGGAATGGAGATCCACGATTTCCCGATCGAATCAGAGTCATCCAACAGCAGGGACACATGGCAGGAGATCCCGCAGAGTCGGGGATCGGGGAATTGAAAGTCCCGTGTACATGGCAACGGGAATCGCGATATCCCGATACGCGATTTCCCGACGGGGTTAAGGACGTAGTGGAGTACAGGTGTCGAAAGGTCAACCCTCGTAGGGAGTCAACGCCAAGTGGCATCGGCATATCGCGAACTCATAGGTTCGTGAGTTGGAGCTGCAAGGAATTGCGTTAAAATTTGCGAGGACGCGAGGTTGCGAAAGAGCAACAGGAGCCAAAGTCTCGATAAAGTGGGAAAAGGTCAGCATTGACTGAGCCATCGGGAGTCAGGAATCTGTGAGGATAGTGGATCACAACAGCGCAAGTGTCGATTTCCCGATGGGGAATTTCTCGATAAGAGCAAGGAAGCCGTGGGTGAATATTCATCGGGATTAGGGGATTTGTGAGACCCAATCCTATGTTTTCAGGACTCGCGATCTTGCGAGGTCTGATTTCCTGATAAGACAAGGGAGATCATAAGGAGAGATCTGTGGGAGTAGAAAAGTCCCGATAAGGGATTTGAAGAGCGTTTCATCTCTTCGGGCCGAAGGAAAAAGAAGGTCCTATGGGAGCGGACGTGCCCCTAGGTGGCGCGTTTGCGTCAGAGTGGTATCAGAGCAGGTTTAACTCTTTATTTTCTGTAGCAGAGAGAGAGAAAATTCACCATGCCACCTGGAAGAGAAAGACAATCACCTGGTCCAGAGGACAGGGAGGTACGAAGAAGAGGTAGGCCAGCAGGAAATCCAGAAATGGAGAGACAGATGAGAGATCTTCGAGCAAGGCTTGAGGAGATGGAGATAGCTCAAAGACACACAGATAGTGCAGGGAATCTGAGTGATTTCGAGGAAGAAATTGAAGCTGAACGCGAGGAGGAAGTTGCAGCCGAGGATGCATCAACTGAGCGGTTGATAAAAGCTATCGCCAGAATGGTGCGAAGGAGAAAATGGACATTCCAGTCTACGAGGGAAACCTGGATGAAGAAGAGCTACTGGATTGGATCCAAGCTCTTGATACCTACTTCGATTACGAAGATATCAAAGAGGACAAGAAGGTCAGACATGCTGTCACGCGCCTGAAAGGACATGTAGCATTGTGGTGGGACAAGCTACAAGCTGATAGACGCTGCAAAGGAAAGCAGAAGATCAAAAGCTGGGATCGAATGATCACGAAGATGAAGGAGAAGTTCATCCCAAGGGACTATAAAATTACTCTGTTCAGGAGGATGCAAAACCTGAGACAGAAATTGATGACAGTGAAAGAATACACTGAGGAATTCTATCGACTGAACATCAGAGCAGGTCATCACGAGAGCGATGATGAGAAGGTTTCCAGATATCTGAATGGTCTGAGATATGACATTCAGGATGAATTGAGTATGGTTACCATCAGGACGGTGGAGGATTCTTACCAGATGGCTCTGAAAGCAGAGGAGAAGCTGAGCCGTAAGCAAGGTCAGCGAGGGTGAGGCAGACGTCAACCAAGAGGCAAAGTAGTTGCCCAAGACAAGTACCAGAAGCCCAAGGAGGAATGGAAGAAGCCTCAGGGTAAAGTTGAAATAGGTGGAACCTCACAGCGGGGACCATATATTGAACGGAGAGGGTAGCATACAGAGCAGAGTGGTGGATATGATGACGCAAACACCATTCCTCGTACTAGAGGTAGAGGAAGAGGCCGAGGTGGAGTAATCACATGTTTCACATGTGGGAAGAATGGGCACAGGTCATTTGAGTGTCCAGAGAAAAAGAAGGATGGAGGAGAGGCTCACATCACTGAAGCACAGAAGCGAGATGTTGAGGCCAAAGACACAGAAGGCGGAAGGTCACTGATGATGCGTAAAGTTCTTTTAACACCCGGGAAGGAGGTGGAGGACTCATCTCAGAGGACCAAACTTTTTAGAACGGCTTGCAAAACCAAGGACTGGGTATGCAAGGTTATTGTTGACAGTGGTAGTACAGATAATCTCGTTTCAACCGAGATGGTGGAGAGGTTGCAGTTGGAGACAACTGATCACCCGAGTCCATACAAGGTTTTGTGGCTACAGAAAGGACACCAGGTAAGCGTTACCAAACAATGCTTGGTTAAATTCCAGATAAGAGAGTATAATGATGAAGTACTCTGTGATGTTATTCCTATGGATGTATGTCATTTATTGCTGGTTAGACCATGGAAATATGACAGAAATGTGGTTCATGATGGGAGAATGAACACATATACCTTAGAAAAGGATGGGAGGACACACAGGTTGCTTTCGATAAAGGATAAGGAGATAAAGCCGAAAGTGAACAACACAATACTTCTCATGAGTGGGAAGGAGCTCCTTACAAAAATGGAGAAGAAGGAAGATCCACAATTCTTTGTGGTTAGGAAACCAAGGATTGTTCTGACTAGCACAAGAGTGGATGATCTACCAGATGAAATTCAGGAACTGCTGGAAGAGTTCGCTGACATTGTAGTGGACGAATTACCTCATTCGTTGCCACCGATGAGGAGTGTGAGTCATCATGTAGACCTCATACCAGGAGCTAGTTTACCGAATAAAGCCGCGTACAGGTTGACGCCGCAAGAAAATGAAGAGGTAAAGAGGCAGGTCCAGGAGTTATTGGACAAGGGATTGGTCACAGAAAGCCTAAGCCCATGTGTTGTTCCGACAATACTTAGTCCAAAGAAGGATGGAGGTTGGAGAATGTGCACCGATTCCAGAGCCATTAACAAGATAACCATCAGGTACAGATTTCCATTGCCGAGAATGGATGATCTGCTGGATTGCCTGAGCGGGGAAAAATATTTTTCAAAGATAGATTTGAAAAGCGGATATCACTAGATTCGCATGAGAGAAGGCGATGAGTGGAAGACATCCTTCAATACCAACGAAGGACTGTATGAATGGCTAGTCATGTCATTTGGCTTGACGAATGCGCCGAGTACATTTATGAGACTGATGAATGAAGTCCTGAGGGAATTCATGTCATTGTTTATTTGGATGACATACTGATTTACAGTAAATCAGAGGTTGAACACCTGAAGCATTTGTCCATTGTGATGAGGAAGCTACAGCAGGAGAAGTTGTTGATTAATATGAAAAAGTGCTCATTTATGAAGACAGAGCTCATTTACTTGGGTTTTGTTATTTCGGCTAATGAGTTGAGGATGGATCCAGATAAAGTGGAGGTAATCAAGAATTGACCATCACCGAGAAAAAATTTTGAGGTGAGGAGTTTTCATGGTTTGGCTAGTTTCTACAGAAAATTCATCAGGAATTTCAGTGGAATTAGCACAGCAATGATGGACACAGTGAAAAAGCGACATAAATCTTTTCATTGGATAGCAGAGGCTGAGAAGAGCTTCAATCTGTTGAAGCGGAAGATCACGGAACAACCAGTGTTGGTGTTGCCGGATTTCCTGAAAACAATTAAGGTGAAATG
>SNQJ01S0173796.1:19330-39630 GCA_010110895.2 Picea sitchensis | reverse complement strand
TGAATGAATTTTGACTTTCGAAACCCCGAATCCCGATATTGAACCAGGGATTGGCACTTCGCTAATGAGGGTTTCTAGAGATTCGTCATTATGGGAGATTAACCCCAAAATTTTTAAAAATAATGATAGTGGGTGTGTTACAATACATAAGAAGCAATGCATTGCAAATCGCAATATAGAACATATGTTGCACATGAATCCTCTTTTTAGATTCGATGAAACTTTTTGTATACTCTTGCAAATTCTTTGTTCCATGCATTTCACATCCCCCTTCCATTTTTATTACTCTTCCATTGAATTGTGAAATGGATCAAAATACCATTTCTTGCTTTGTCTCGACAACAAAGATATATATCAATAAATAAATCAGATACTTGACGTTGCTTTAAGACCAAGTGCATTTACTTTGTATCAGTCCTAAATCACTGCCCTTTCCTTCTAAATCTGAGAAAAATCAATGCCCCAAAAGTGTTTGTGCCTTCCTCTAAATTACCTAGCTTGTCACAACAAAGTGCAGAACTATTGCAAATGCGGACCCACAGAACCATAACAACTCGTGAGCATGTCTTTCATATGCACAACAATCGAAAATAAAGCAAGTATTTTTTATGCCCACCACGTATATGCCCCCAATGCCAACACACACAACCAATATCTATGTGCACTCGAAAAACAAAGGCGTAGAAAAAGATTTTGCAGAACCACGGAGCTGTGGAACTGCATGACAACAACTAACATAAATGCGGACCCATAGAAGCATAGTAGCTTGCGAGCATATCTTTCTTCCACACAACGATGGAAATAAAACTAGTGTTTATTATTCCCACCGTGTACATGCGCCCAATGCTAATGCACACAACCAACAGGTATGGGCACTCATAAAACATGTTGGTAGAAAAAGCCTTTGCAGAAGCACCAAGATGTGGAACTGCATGTGCCAACGTGAAAAATCACCACAATGCAAGTATGCTAGAGAATTTCTAGCAATTCTTTGCATAGGAATTGAAAACATACCAAATTTCCACTGTGTCGGGCAAAAAAAAATTGCACAAAGCACGAAAGACACAACTATGCAGGATGTAGACAAATTGTCAAAGAAAAACTCTATGCACATAAGAAACAACGCATTGCATATCACAATATTGAACATATGTTGCACATGAACCCTCTTTTTAGATTGGATGAAAATTTTCACACTCTTGCAAAACCTTTTTTTCATGCATTCCACATCCCCCTTCCATTTCTGTTACTCTTCCATTGAATTGTGGAATGGATCAATATATCATTTCTTACTTTACCTCGATAACAAATATATATATAGGCACTGCAATGATATAAATAAATAAATCAGAGACTCGACGTTGCTTTAAGACCAAATGCATTTACTTTGCAACAATCCTAAATCACTGCCCTTTCCTTGTAAATATGAGAAAAGTCAATGCCCCAAAAGTGACTCTGCCTTCCTCCAAATCACCTAGCTTGTCACAAAAAAGTGTGAAACTATTGCAAATGTGGACCCGTAGAAGCATAGAAACTCACAAGCATGTCTTTCCTCCACACAACGGTTGTGTTAGCACCAAAAGTCACCTCCGGATTGCGTCGAAGGTAAGCCTGGTACCATCAAAGTTTAATGTCACGGGTTGGTTTTTAAAGAGGTCAAATGGGCACAGACTCGAGATGATATCGTTCTAACTCAGAAACCTGGACTGGTATGCGCAAGAAATAGAGGTCTGGAATCAACTTCAGTCAGTAAGTTGGAGTAAGGGTGAATAGGGGGAAGACTTTGGTGAGGAGAGTGTAGAGGTCTGTTGTGGACATTAGGTCTTCCAGCAGCCTAAGGAGGAAAAACTTAAACGCAAGATCCTCTTGAATTCAAATCTCAAAGAAACAGAAAGAAACTATAACAACACTATAATACAACATCATCATAATACAGTCATAACAATCCACGTGAATCAGTTAATCATGACCTCTCTCAGTATCAGAGGCAAATAAGATGGAGTAAGAAAGCTAACTTAGATTAACCAAGATGTCTCAAAAACAAATACATAACTAGAGAACCAGTTGTTCTCAATCAAAATATTACAATAGCAGGGAGCCTAGCTCAACCATTCTGTCTTAATAAAATATCAGAACTGTCTATATATACTAAAAATTGTTGCAACTACCAGGAGCGTGATCGGGCCCCTGCATTCAGAGTTTCTAGTCGATGCCCGCTTTGTCAGACTATGTAGGCCTTCTTATGTCATATGTGAGACAGGCGTAGTTATGTGTTTTACAGGAAAATCCAGCCAGGAGGAAGCTTCGATGGAAAATCTACCTTAATGACTACTCTCTGCAACGCTTTCCATTTATGGGGTGAGACGAGGTCTCAATTGTCGCCCCCATTTTCAATAACTTCCTTCATTTGGATTAGGACGAGACCTGACACCCATGAATGCTTCAAGGCGGTGCCCACAACTTCTTCAAGTCAATCTTGATGCCTCGAGGTTCTCCAAATCTTCGTGAAATTGACGCCCTTTCCTTTGTGCTCCTACAGCTCCTAGTGTCAGCCTCTTCACCATGCGACCTTGGGCCACAACCTGGCGCTTAGCTCCCGAGTGCTTCATGATTTCGCATTTCGGGATTTTTCACATCACTTGTCTCCATCTTTCCCGATGCCCTAAATTGTGAAATGGCATGTTAAGATCAACGGTCAGATCTGCTTTGAATTTAACAGCCATGATTATCTCCTCAAAAACCCAAGTCGCCAGCTATGCGATGGGCGCTAACCCTTCCTATTGTACCCGCTGCTCATATGACCTCGGGTTGTGACCTTAGGCCTAACTCATGGGTGCTTCACGATTTCACGTTTCACGAACTTGTGATGTGCTCCATGTTAAGACCCTTGATTCGCAAAATCGTGACTTTTGGATCTGGTGCCATGCGTCCCTCTGGATTGGACAGCCCAGATCATTTCGCGATTTCATGTTTCACGAGTCCTCACGACTCTGACCTTTGACCTTTACACTCTGTGAATTAGCGAAATGTTGATCTCTCGACATGTACCCTCCGCAACACCAACGACTAGGATCAACCTCGTGACTTCGGACCTCTGTCTGTCATTAAACTTTGTGCACTTTTATGATCCTAATCGCCTGAGGGCCGCAAATTTGAACTTTCAATGGAATCTCCTCCGCTGAAAGATGAACTTGCTCGCTCACTGATTTGAGTCCCTACTAGACTACTCTAAGTGTTGTGCTTTGCACTCATGGTTGCATCATGTGGCCCTTGACAAGTTCATGTGATAATATTTGGATCCACAGGGGATGGCATGCTCCCTGCGAGCTACCAAGAACAAGTAGTTCGAGTTCCTTAGTTGTTGGGTTATGGAGTCGAGCTCAAAATATTTCGCTGAGGACTACAGGCCATCAAGCACACTATCCTAAAAACGAAAGAAAACACACATGGGCTCCAAAGGAGCTTATTTATGTACATCCCTAGAGTAACTGATTTTTTACACAGTGTTAGGTGAAAGAGAATTTCCACCAGAGCCAGTCAAGCAGCTTCCTAACTGAAAATTCACTGACTCTGTCAATGATTGATAACAGATGATGTAATCGTGACAGAAAAACGATTACATATTTCATCCCTCCTCCCAATGCTAAAGTCAAGATAAATCTGGGAGGCTTCGATAAATGGAGGAAATGCAACTCCATGTACTCCCTTATAGGTTCGTGGAATAACTGAGGAAACCCAGAAAATGGGTAACAGAAAGCTTGCTCTGCTTCACAGCTTCTCACATATGGTTGGATGTCTCTGGTAAGCACATGTGAGGGAAGGGCTGATGCAGGCTGTTGATCCACTTCTTCTTTGTTTGCTCTGATAACATCTGCTAGCTGATGGCAAGAAATATCCTCATGTATATCAATGGATAGGTCCTCCTCTTTATCATGTTGCTTATTGGTTGCATAGTGATCAAATGTAGGATAAGCTTGTTGCTCATCATCACTAGAATATTCATAAAAAAAGGGCTTCCCTTCATATCTATGATCAACCTCTAAACAAGTAATTCCATCAAGAATATAACTGCTAAAAATATCCATTTCAGGGATAGTAGTAACCACTGCTTTTGGTTGTTCATACACATGATTTCTATCAATACAGGGTTTTTCATTGATACATGCTTCAAAGACAAAATCATCCACAGCTTTTCCTTCATATGGATACCAAGAAAAAATTGCCTTACGCTCAGAGTTGAGATGATACTGACTTTGAATCCTGCCACAAGCTCGGAGGTTCTCCTCCACTTCGCCAGCATCCATGAATAATTGAGATAAAGATGTTGATTTCCTTTCTCTCAGGTGAAGGACAAGCTCTAAATGTTGAGCCATGACATAGTACACCATGGCAGCAGTCTATGTGGGTCTGATCTCTACAGGCATATTATGATACACACGGTAAAACCTCATGTTGAAGACGTCCAAGGATTTCTCTTCCCCTCTCCTCAAGACATTAAAATCATCCCAATATTGATCAAGGGACTTGTTCTCACCCCAATAATTTAAAAACGCATGGCATAGCTCGGTCCAGGAACCAATAGAACCTCCATACATCTAAACCACATAGCAACATCTCCAGACAGGGAATGTGAGAATAGCCTCATGGTAACATCATCATGAACGATCTCAAACTGATCAATAAATTTCTCAAAGGCCCCCAAGTGCCTCTCAATTGTAACATGATCTTCCCCAGAAAAATGAGGAAGATATTTAAAGAAATCAAGAGGATAAGGATGAAGATGATATGGAAGCTTTAAAGGTTTAAACAGCATGTCTCTGATTCTAGTTTGAAAACTAGTGGGTTGAATATGAGGCTTATCGCACTTATGGAAAGGCACAATAGTAACAACATGATGAGATGAGATTTGAGGAGGCTATGGATCAGTTTCAACCTCCTCAGGGATGCAAGGGTGATTGAATACAGGGGGGATCTTAGTATGAATTTTATCCTTATGAATAGGCTAAGTTGAGGATATAGGATCAAAATCTACAACACAGGCAAAAAGTATGGCTTCTTCCTCCAAGGATGGATATATAAGGGAAGGTCGGTGATCAACCGAGTAAACAAAGTAAAATATGATTTTTTTTATATGTGAAGGGAAAAAAAAAATGAGCTGATAAAGAATAACAAGAGTTCATGCAGAAATCTCATAAGATGATACCTAGTCATTCCCTTCATCTTTTTGTCAATAGGATCTTCTCCAGTGGAGTCTCTGATTGTGGAGTCGCCAAGTGAATGATATGAAGTAGGAGTGTGTATGGCCTTTGTTCACCATCAAATACCAGATCCGATTGTTGTGTTCTCCCAAGGGCTACCAGGTGTAGCTAGAAGTAGACACACTGAAACAGTGGAGTTGAGACAGTGGGGTCGCCTCAGTAGATTCGCCAGGTGCACAGTTGCAATCTTCAAAGATTCTGGTTTCTGATGCACCTTCAGAATCAGAAGTTCATTGTCATTCTACCCAAGGAAAATCTTCAATTCGTCCCCGGCAGCGGCACCAGAAATGTTAGCACTTGAAGTCACCTCTGGATTGCGTCGAAGGTAATCCTGATACCCATCAGATTTTAATGTCATAGGTTGGTTTTTAAATAGGTCAAATGGGCATAGACTCGATATGATATCATTCTAACTCGGAAACCTAGACTGGTATGTGCAAGAAATTGAGGTCTGGAATCAACTTCAATCAATAAGTTGGAGTAAGGGTGAATAGAGGGAAGACTTTGGTGAGGAGAGTGTAGAGGTATGTTGTGGACATCAAGTCTTCCAGCAGCCTAAGGAGGAAAAACTTAAATGCAATATCCTCTTGAATTCAAATCTCAAAGAAAATGAAAGAAACTATGACATCACTATAATACAGCATCATCATAATACAATCATAACAATCCATGTGAATCAGTGAATCATGAACTTTCTCAGTATCAAAGGCAAATAAGATGGAGTAAGAAAGCTAACTTAGATTAACCAAGATGTCTCAAAAACAAATACATAACCAGAGAACTAGTTGTTCTCAATCAAAATATTACAATAGCAGGGAGCCTAGCTCAACCATTCCATCTTAATTAAATATCATAACTGTTTATATATACTAAAAATTGTTGCAACTACTAGGAGCGTGATCGGGCCCTTGCATTCAGAGTTTCTAGTCAGTGCCCGCTCTTTCAGACTGTGTAGGCCTTCTTATGTCATATGCGAGACAGACGCAGTTATGCATTTTACAGGAAAATCCGGCCAGGAGGAAGCGTCAATGGACAGTTTGCCTTCATGACTACTCTCTGCAACGCTTTCCATTTATGGGGTGAGACGAGGTCTCAAATACCGCCCCCATTTTCAATAACTTCCTTCATTTGGATCATGATGAGGCCTGACACCCATGAATGCTTCAAGGCGGTGCCCACAACTTCTTCAAGTCAATCTTGATGCCTCGAGGTTCTCCAAATCTCCATGAAATTGACGCCCTTTCCTTCGTGCTCGTAGAGCTCCTAGTGTCAGACTCCTCATCATGTGACCTTGGGCCACAACCTAGGGCTTAGCTCCCGAGTGCTTCACGATTTCGCATTTCGGGATTTTTCACATCACTTGTCTCCATCTTTCCCGATGCCCTAAATTGTGAAATGGCATTTTCAGATCAACGATCAGATCTTCTTTGAATTTAATAGCCACGTTTATCTCCTCAAAAACTCAAGTCGCCAGCTATGCGATGGGCTCTAACCCTTCCTATTGGACCCACTGCTCATATGACCTCGGGTTGTGACCCTAGGCCTAACTCCTAGGTGCTTCACGATTTTGCGTTTCACGAACTTGTGATGTGCTCCATGTTAAGACCCTTGATTCACAAAATCGTGACTTTTGGATCTGGTGCCACGCGTCCCTCTGGATTGGACGGCCCAGATCATTTCGCGATTTCATGTTTCACGAGTCCTCACGACTCTGCCCTTTGACCTTTACACTCCGTGAATTAGCGAAATGTTGATCTCTCGACACGTACCCTCCGCAACACCAACGACTAGGATCGACCTCGCGACTTCGGACCTCTGTCTGTCATTAAACTTCGTGCACTTTTATGATCTTGATCGCCCGAGGGCCGCAAATTTGAACTTTCAATGGAATATCCTCTGCTGAAAGATGAACTTGCTCGCTCACTGATTTGAGTCCCTACTAGACTGCTCTAAGTGTTGTGCTTTGCACTCATGGTTGCGGCATGTGGCCCTTGACAAGTTCATGTGATAATATTTGGCTCCACAGGGGATGGCATGCTCCCTGCGAGCTACCAAGAACAAGTAGTTCGAGTTCCTTAGTTGTTGGGTTATGGAGTCGAGCTCAAAATATTCCGCTGAGGACTATAGGCCATCGAGCACACTATCCTAAAAACGAAATAAAACACACATGGGCTCCAAAGGAGCTTATTTATGTGCATCCCTAGAGTAACTGATTTTTACACAGTGCTAGGTGAAAGAGAATTTCCACCAGAGCCAGTCAAGCAGCTTCCTAACTTAAAATTCACTGACTCTGTCAATGATTGATAACAGATGATGTAACCGTGACAGAAAAATGATTACATATTTCATCCCTCCTCCCAGTGCTAAAGTCAAGATAAATCTGGGAGGCTTCGATAAATGGAGGAAATGCAACTCCATGTACTCCCTTATAGGTTCGCGGAATAACTGAGGAAACCCAGAAAATGGGTAACAGAAAGCTTGCTCTGCTTCACAGCTTCTCACATATGGTTGGATGTCTCTGGTAAGCACATCTGAGTGAAGGGCTGATGCAGGTTGTTGATCCACTTCTTCTTTGTTTGCTCTTATAACATCTGCTAGCTGATGGCAAGAAATATCCTCATGTATATCAATGGATAGCTCCTCCTCTTTATCATGTTGCTTATTGGTTGCATAGTGATCAAATGTAGGATAATCTTGTGGCTCATCATCACTAGAATATTCATAAAAAAAGGGCTTCCCTTCATATCTATGATCAACCTCTAAACAAGTAATTCCATCAAGAATATAACTGCTAAAATTATCCATTTCAGGGACAGTAGTAACCACTGCTTTTGGACAGTAGTAACCACTGCTTTTGGTTGTTCATTGATACATGCTTCAAAGACAAAATCATCCACAGCTTTTCCTTCATATGGATAGCAAGAAAAAACTGCCTTACGCTCAGAGTTGAGATGACACTGACTTTGAATCCTGCCACAAGCTCAGAGGTTCTCCTCCACTTCCCCAGCATCCATGAATAATTGAGATAAAGATGTTGATTTCCTTTCTCTCGGGTGAAGGACAACCTCTAAATGTTGAGCCATGACATAGTACACCATGGCAGCAGTCTATGTGGGTCTGATCTCTACATGCATATTATGATACACATAGTAAAACCTCATGTTGAAGACGGCCAAGGCTTGCTCTTCCCCTCTCCTCAAGGCATTAAAATCATCCCAATATTGATCAAGGGACTTGTTCTCACCCCAATACTTTAAAAACGCATGGCATAGCTTGGTCCAGGAACCAATAGAACCTCCAGACATCTAAACCACATAGCAACATCTCCAGACAAGGAATGTGAGAATAGCCTCATAGTAACATCATCATGAATGATCTCAAACTGATCAATAAAGTTCTCAAAGGCCCCCAAGTGCCTCTCAATTGTAACATGATCTTCCCCAGAAAAATGAGGAAGATATTTAAAGAAATCAAGAGGATAAGGATGAAGATGATATGGAAGCTTTAAAGGTTTAAACAGCCTGTCTCTGATTCTAGTTTGAAAACTAGTGGGTTGAATATGAGGCTTAGCGCACTTATGGAAAGGCACAATAGTAACAGCATGATGAGATGAGATTTGAGGAGGCTACGGATCAGTTTCAACCTCCTCGGGGATGTAAGGGTGATTGAATACAGGGGGGATCTTAGTATGAATTTTATCCTTATGAATAGGCTAAGTTGAGGATATGGGATCAAAATCTACAACACAGGAAAAAAGTATGGCTTCTTCCTTCAAGGATGGATATATAAGGGAAGGTCGGTGATCAACCGAGTAAACAAAGCAAAATATGATTTTTTTTATATGTGAAGGGAAAAAAAAAATGAGCTGATAAAGAATAACAAGAGTTCATGCAGAAAGCTCATAAGATGATACCTAGTCATTCCCTTCATCTTTTTTTCAATAGGATCTTCTCCAGTGGATTCTCTAATTGTGGAATCGCCAGGTGAATGATATGAAGTAGGAGTGTGTCTAGCCTTTGTTCACCATCAAAGACCATATCTGATCGTTGTGTTCTCCCAAGGGCTACCAGGTGTAGCTAGAAGTAGACACACTGAAACAGTGGAGTTGAGACAGTGGGGTCACCTCAGTAGAGTCGCCAGGTGCACAGTTGAAATCTTCAAAGATTCTGGTTTTTGATGCACCTTCAAAATCAAAAGTTCATTGTCGTTTTACCCAGGGAAAATCTTCAATTCGTCCCCGGCAGCAGCACCAGAAATGTTAGCACTTGAAGTCACCTCTGGATTGTGTCGAAGGTAATCCCGATACCCATCAGATTTTAATGTCATAGGTTGGTTTTTAAATAGGTCAAATGGGCATAGACTCGATATGATATCATTCTAACTCAGAAACCTAGACTGGTATGCGCAAGAAATTGAGGTCTGGAATCAACTTCAGTCAATAAGTTGGAGTAAGGGTGAATAGAGGGAAGACTTTGGTGAGGAGAGTGTAGAGGTATGTTGTGGACATCAAGTCTTCCAGCATCCTAAGGAGGAAAAACTTAAATGCAATATCCTCTTGAATTCAAATCTCAAAGAAACTGAAAGAAACTATGACAGCACTATAATATAGCATCATCATAATACAATCATAACAATCCATGTGAATCAGTCAATCATGAAATTTCTCAGTATCAAAGGCAAATAAGATGGAGTAAGAAAGCTAACTTAGATTAACCAAGATGTCTCAAAATAAAATACATAACCAGAGAACCAGTTGTTCTCAATCAAAATATTACAATAGCAGGGAGCCTAGCTCAACCATTCCATCTTAATTAAATATCAGAACTGTTTATATATACTAAAAATTGTTGCAACTACTAGGAGCGTGATCGGGCCCTTGCATTCAGAGTTTCCAGTCAGCGCCCGCTCTTTCAGACTGTGTAGGCTTTCTTATTTCATATGCGAGACAGACGCAGTTATGTATTTTACAGGAAAATCCGGCCAGGAGGAAGCTTCGATGGACAGTTTGCCTTCATGACTACTCTCTGCAATGCTTTCCATTTATGGGGTGTGACGAGGTCTCAACTACTGCCCCCATTTTCAATAACTTCCTTCATTTGGATCATGATGAGGCCTGACACCCATGAATGCTTCAAGGCGGTGCCCATGACTTCTTCAAGTCAATCTTGACGCCTCGAGGTTCTACAAATCTTCATGAAATCGATGCCCTTTCCTTCGCACTCCTAGAGCTCCTAATGTCAACCTCTTCATCATGCGACCCTAGGCCACAAACTGGCGCTTAGCTCCTGAGTGCTTCACAATTTCTCATTTCGGGATTTTTCACCTCACTTGTCTCCAGCTTTCCCGATGCCCGAAATTGCGAAATGGCCTTTTCAGATCGACGGTCGGATCTGCTTTGAATTTAACGGCCACGATTATCTCCTCAAAAAACTGAGTCACCAGCTATGCGATGGGCGCTAACCCTTCCTCTTGGACCCGCTACTCATATGACCTCGAATCATGACCCTGGGCCTAGCTCCTAAGCACTTCGCGATTTCACGTTTCGTGAACTTGCACTGTGCTCCATGCTAAGACCCCCGATTCGCGAAATCGCGACTTTTGGATCTGGTGCCATGTGTCCCTTTGGATTGGACGGCCCGGATCATTTCGTGATTTCGCATTTCGCGAGTCCTCACGACTCTGCCCTTTGACCTTTACACTCTGCGAGTCAGCTAAATGTTGATCTCTTGACACGTACCCTCCATAGCACCAATGGCTAGGATCGACCTCGGGACTTCGGACCTCTGTCTGTCATTAAACTTTGTGCACTTTTATGATCTCGATTGCCTAAGGGCCGCAAATCTGAACTTTGAATGGAATCTTCTCCACTGAAAGTTGAACTTGCTCGCTCGTTGATTTGAGTCCCTACTAGACTACTCCAAGTGTTGTGCTTTGTGCTTATGGTTGTGGCCTGCGACCCTTGACAAATTCATGTGATAATAGGTTGAAAATAGAGAAAAAAAATTATATTCCCACCACGTACCTACCCCCAATGCCAACACACAGAACCAATACGCATATGCACTTGAAAACCATGGGTGTATAAAAAGATTTTGTGGAACCACAAAGGTCTGGAACTGCACAACAAAAACTGAGTTAAATTCTTTGCACAAGCATTTAAAATACAAAAGTGTTTCCTACAATAGCCATATGCCTCTACAAAGTACAAAACTTTGCAATACATAATTGAACCAGTTGTGAACATATGTCCATAGAAAAAGCCTTCCCGCAACCTGACAAATGACATGCCTTGCCACAACATGTGAAAGCATTGCAATACAGGGATCCATGAAAGTCAGTATCAGTTTTCCACACAACAGTTGAAAATAAAAATGTTCATTGTGCTAGGGAAAAACGTGCACAAAACTCGTGGTTGTAGTTGCAATATGTCTTTGCGTTGAGAGAACGTGAGGTAGACATAACTACACTGAGTACCCACATATGTTCATAGCAAAAGCCTCCAAACAACATGGAAAAAATCCATGGTCCAGAACTATTGCAAGTGTCGACATGCAAAAGCATCATAATGCAAACATGCAAGAGAATTGGTAACAATTCTCTGCATGGGAATTGAAAATAGACCAAATGTCCACTGTTCTAGGAAAAAAAATTGTACAAAACATGAAAGACATAGCTATGCAGGATACGGACAAATCGTTAAAGAAAAAGTTTCCACACACAAGAAACAATGCATTGCACATTGCAATATTGAACATCTGTTGCACAGTGATCCTCTTTTTAGATTCGATGAATTTTTCATATACTTTTGCAAAATCTTTGTTTAACGCAGTCCATGTCTCCCTCACATTTCCATTACTCTTCCATTGAATTGTGGAATGAAACGATATATCATTTTTTGCTTTGCCTAAACAATAAATATATACACGCATTGCAATGATATTAATATGAACTAGGACCCTATTTCTTGCAATAATTGCATCAGATTCCTGACATCAAGACTTATCTTTCAAAACATGCAACTATATGCATTTTAAAATGTAAATGAAAATGTGGAACACATAAATGCACCAAGTTCCCGCATATGTTCATTTCAAAAGCCTCTGGAGAACATGGGAAAAATTAATTTCCCATAACTATTGCAAGTGTCAACGTGCGAAAGAAGCCTAATGCAGAGATGCCACATAATTGGTATCAATTATTCGCACAGGAATTGAAAACAGATTGAATTTTCACAGTGTCGGGAAAAACCCTGAACAAAGAACAAAAGAAACAACTATGTGAGATGCAGACAAACTATCAAAGCAACGTCTTTGCACAGAAACAACACTGCATTGCACATTACAATATCTTTCGAAAAATGCAACTATTTGCATCTTGAAATGCAAATGAAATTTAAAGAGAACTATCAACACATACAATTTTGCATATCATGAATTGCAAGAGTGTTAAATAAAGCACCAGAGTTAACTCCAATAAAGCACTACACCTGCTCTATGCATGAAGCATATATTATTAGACAAGAAGCACACAAACTAATTGTGTATGTCTAAGAAACATAGGTGAATATCCATATCTGTAGACACAAAATAAGAATTGGTATAAATTATCCACACATGAATTGAAAATAGACCAAATGTTCACTCTGTACAAAGCATAGAAGATACAATTACATGGGATGTAGACAAATTGTCAAAGAAAATGCCTCTACACATAAGCAACAACACATTGCATATGATGAACAAGAATATGGTTTAATAAAACACCAAAGCAAACTCCAATAAAACACAACACATGCACTATGCATAAAGAATATACTATTAGACAACAAGCACACAAACTAATTGCATCTATCCAACAAACATAAGTGAATATCCATATTTGCATATGCAAAATAAGAATCAGTTTCTAATCCTCCTTTCCATATAGCATGCAATGCATAGGATTTCTTACCCTCTGACATATATTTGTAGAAGGCCAACACCACAACTCCTGCAACTCGCAACACACAACACATGAAAATTGATGACAACTTCATCTTTTTGAAAGCCTTTTTTCCATGTTAACCTTTAATTGTCTTCGGCATGCACACTTTCTATAAGGAACCTTGACCTTCTTAAATTACCTCTGTAGAAAACTAAAACAATAATCAGCCATTTCAACCAGTAACAGACCATAAGTAACTTCACTACGCATGAGGGTTTTTCCTTGTACACCTTTGACTATTTTCGGTCTACACAGTTTCTTCCAGTAATAGAACAGATGCAACTGCATTATCCATACAACCAAATTGGGTCAAAGAAAGATAGTAGATGCACATCATTTCTTTCCCTCTAACATAGATTCGTAGAAGCCCAAATTCATGTCTAGTAAGTCGCTAGTTGCAGTACTTGCAACTTCCGAAGAACCTCGTCTTTCTGGCTTGTAGCACACTATAACATGATAAAATGCAAAGAAATCAATTAAAACTCCTTGCAATCCACAAAATCCCCCACATAGAATCATGTCATACAGTACACAAAAATTTGTATATATTTATTAAAATATGTTCTCATCCAATGTCCCCACAATACATAGCTTTCAATGTCCCCATTCAACCACTGACACGGTGACAAGCTTCAGAAATTGAGATCGTCTTGGAACTTTGAGACTCGTACCTGCACCCCTTCCAACTATGCACTACAACTACACAATTAAATTTCTTATTAAATTGATGTTGTTTTCCCAACAATAAGATCTTGTTTTGAAGGACCAATCACAAGCTAGGAAATAAAATTGCATTGCTCACACCAAATTTAAACTATAGAAAAAAGTGATAAATTTGAACTTTGATAACAAATGCCATTAATGAAAGATTATGTCATTAATGAAAGGTTCATCAGATTAAGTGGCCTTTCTTCTTTCCCTTTTTAGAAACACATTATTACACCCATGACAACCATGGGTGCATGATGTAAGCCGCCAAAAGTGGCCCGATAAATTTCTCTTTAAACTTTCGTAAGAGCCAAATACGAAAATTTCTCTTTAAACTTTCATAAGAGCCAAATAGGAAAATTTCTCTTTAAACTTTCGTAAGAGCCAAATAGGAACGATGTTAGAAGTATTAAAAAAATTATAATTTAATCGATGTTTAGACCATATTCTTCCTTTCACTTGTGCATCATATATGGATATGGCCTACTAAACAACAACAATATCTATGCACACCGAGTTTGAAATCTAATAATCCTTCCACCAAAACTAGTTATGGAAACCTGGTATAAAAAGGTTTTTATGTCTTAATTTGACTTAACACAAAACTTTCACACCTACACAATATATATATATATATGAAATTTATTCAATCGAATGACACTTTGCTTTCAAGTAGAGCATAGTGGATGGTGTCATTGCACTCATAAACAAGTGTTGCATGGCAGTGTAGTTCCCGCCTAAAAATTAATTTACCTGCAAAATTAAAAGTTAATTTGTTGTGTTAATTAAAAGTAAATTAAAAGTTAATTTATCCGAAACATTTTAATTGTTGGTACAATTATTTATTGATACCATCTTGGATACATTTTGTAGAAATCAATGTGAAGAGAATTAAACCAAGAAGATTTGTTCAATTAATTATTCATATTTCATTTTATTTTTCATTTTTCATGTCCCGCATGTTCCTTGATATACATCTTGCACCCAACACTTTCATCATATACATTTTTCACCCAACAATTCCATGATACACATTTTGCAGACAACACTTCCGTCATTTGCAATTTGACCCTGGACCACTCGAACTCGCAAGCTTCACTATACCCGGGTTCACAAATTTCGGAAAAATGACTAAGTAATGAGAAAGATAAAGTATAGGGAAAAGAGAAACGAGAAATTGGTTAAGTATAGAAGACAAAAAAAAAATACACATAAAACTATATATATTAAGCTATTGCACCAAAGGAAATGAAATGCACGTATAAAAATATAGTAGAATAAAATAGATGTGACACGGTGAGCTAGTTGGCGGAGTCGCGGGTTCACATTTATAGTCGGTGATATACATCTTGCACCCAACACTTCCGTCATATACATTTTGCAACCAACAATTCTGGACTCGCAGTTTGGCGAAGTCGCAGGTTCACATTTATAGTCATGCTTATGTATCACGAGTCGCAACATGAGATTTAATAATTTATAGAATATTATAACATTGTACCAAGATTTATAGTAATTTATATAATGCTATAACGCTTTTTACTTAAAGAATAGTATAAACAATTATTTAAATTTTATTCGATATTGTTTTTAATGTTTTTAAATGTAAATTTGGAATTTTAGAATTTTTATTTTGTTTATGTAACGACCCCATCGTTACAACTACAAGTGAAGCGGAAAGTGCAAAAAAAAAAAATTGTGTTTTAGGCAGGAAGGCAATAACGACACACAGCTGAACCACACAACCTGACGACAAATACAAGCACGCAAATCAGGCAACAAACAACTACGACTCCACGCACTAGCATAAGAGAAATTGGGTGAAACATGCATAAAACAACATATAGAAACGACTACACGCCCGACACAAACATGACGATGCCTATAATCTAAAGGAAAATATCCACAATCCCAACACAACGGCCTCGACGACCAACAAATAGAACCTCTATGGTGTGCAACCAAATGCATGAAGGCGTTACAACCCAAATGCCAATAACAACTACAATGAACAACGCCCACAATGGGTAGCACAGACCCCGACCAAGTTATCCTTTGCCTCTATCCCTTAGGGCGTGCAATGATCCCCTCATTAGGAATCATGTCGTCCCCAGGTGATAGGCACAACAATAACCCTGGCGCTACATAACCTATCTAGACCAAGGACTCTAGATGAATCCAACTCGCTAAGAGTTGAGTTACTGACAAGTAGACTACACCCACACCCCAAGCATCAGGTCGACAAGATGCAAGATGACGTCATTCGAAGAAAAAGCGCAAGTTAATACATGACTTCGCCAACAACCAAACCATTAATCAAGTCTAAATTAGTCAATAATTACAATCTAATTTAACATTAATTACAAATATAATTTAGCAAGTCTAAATTACAAATTAGTCAATAATTTACAAATCTAATTTAACATTAAATAAAAATCTAATTTAGCAAGTCTAAATTGTAAATTAGTCAATAATTACAAATCTAATTTGACATTAAATACAAACCTAATTTAGAAATTACTAATATATAACAATATTAACAGTATCAATGTATAATGCTGTAATTATAAGACTATTAACAACATTAATTTCCAACACGTTGTCAGCATTATTAACAGTGTTAAGTATAACAAGTTGTCTATTAAACATTAAAATTGTTGAGTAATAACAATGCAATTTAAGCGAGCTACTATCAACGTTGTACGCAATTATTGTATGGTTGAGTAAATATACCAATCGTTGTCTATTAAAATCCAACATTGCTAACTACAATCACCCACATGCAGCCTAATAAATACAGGAATGTTGGAATAATAAGCTATAGTTGAATACTGAAACAAGATAGCGTTGTGAAAAGAAAAGAAATCGCTATCATTTAGTTCCTAAAAAAGTTGTTAGCACTATCATGGATATTGTTCCTAACTTTAGTAAATCTCTGGCACATAAATAATAGTCATGCTTTTATAAACATCTTTGCATATATCCTTCTGCACAATACATTGCTATTACTAGAATTTTGCAAGTGTACGTCTGACACACATTAAATAACCATGCTATCGTAAGTATCTCTGTAGGAAATCGCTAACCCAAATGCATTAATCATCTATTTAAAACGCCATAATAAAGTGTTGTGTTTTATAACGCTATATTAAATGCTATATTAAAATATTGTGTATTAAAACGCTATCCCTGTACGTGTACACACAGAGTGAATAAAAGGAGAATGTTGTCAAGTGATGCCATGGGAATCATTGCAGAGTGTAATAAGGTTGTGTGAAATCTGTGCAAACTAGAATAATAATAATGATTGCTCGTTAATGTAAGGTTGTTGTGCAATCCATTATTAAATACCCTCATTGTGTTAACATAGTAGAATCACTAAGATGCATCAAACAACAAATTCGCTGAGATAACAAAATTTCTCCGGGATAGCAAATAAATGGCTAGAATACATTGATAGGAAATGCAATATATAAAGAAAAAACACAGACTCGTCCCTCCAGGTTAAAACGCAGACGGGTATCAAAATACTCAGTCGGGTATCAAACGCAATCAAATAATATTCGCTGCCATTGATATCATGAATTGACTGACGATTAAATGTTTAAAAAAAATGCAGGGTAACAAATGAAATCGTTGGCAAGGATCTACTATAAAAGATATTGTAATTTGATGGAATCGTGGGTAAAATCGTGGATAATTGAAAACGCAGGTATAAATACAATTCAGAAACGCAGAGAAAAAAGAATTAAAACACAGTCAAGTAAATGTGTAACTATGTTGTGGGAAGGACGTTGTCAAAATTATTGATCTAACTCAGATAAAAAATTCATGGAGAAACAAACGTCATGTAAATTCGCCAACGAAAAGCAATAATTTGCTGAGGAGAAATCGTTGTTAAGGATAACTTAATTTCACTGTCATGTAAATGGTAAATTCGCCATCCAAGGTAATAAATCGCAGAGTTAAAAGGCAAACTAGATGTATATAAAAACACACAATAAATTCACCAGGAAATGTATCAAATGCAGAGATCAACGTAGAGGGTCATAAGCGGTTCGCTGTGGGAAAGGAAAAAAAACCACAGAGGTAATCAATCGCAACAAGGCGCAAGACAATCACTCAACCATGAACAACCAATAGGGGTAGACAGCTGGACAAAACATCCTTCGCTCATCATCCATGCACAGAAAAGCAGGGCATTAGGATCTATAGGTCTATTAACATTGAAGTGACGACCGTCGATCCAGTGCTTGGCCAACTGATCAGGCGTGGAATAATGATATAGGGATGAGGACGAAGTATAAAGCACAAACTCTTCACAATAAATCAATAAAACCAACAGGACAGTCACAGCATTCAGGGATCGATTTCTAAGGGAATCAATTCAAGAAACGAGATTACGGCTATGGTGAATTTAAGTTCTCGATTAAAATGCTAAGTAAAACACTTTATTTACACAGTTAAAAGTACAGAAATGAAAGCGCAAGATCAATATTAATATACCATTCAAAATAAAAGCATGTGTATCGTATCCCAAGTCAACCGCTCTGAGTCGTTGTCCTGCGCGATCTGTCCTGCTCCCGCTTGTCGACCATTGTGACTTCACCGGTACCTCCAAGCCAATGCTAGGGGTACTCTTTTTCCCCCTTAGCTCTCTGAGCTGCAAAGGGGCCACGAACACTAACCAAATAACAACTAGCTCCCAGCTCACCTCGCAAGGCCGAGCTACCACTCGTCACCGAGCTAGGTATCCCAACTCCCACAAGATAAGTCAGTCAAGTCCAAAATTATGCAACGTAATGTTATGCATCCAAGAAGAGATCATCTTCCCCCTCCTCCCTCCTTTATATAGAGTTTCTAAGTGATTTCTTTCCCAATTTCCCATTTAATTTATTGTTCGATAATTTAATTTAGAAAAATCCTCCCCGTACACGTGTCACCCATCCCCTTTGTTGCACCAGAAATTAATTTCATTAATTATTTTATTACTCTTGTTTCCCTCACCCACCTAAAAGAATTCCTAGAATCACTCCTAGGTGTCCCCATATTCCCTTACACATTTTAATGACTTACGCCCTTACTAAATTCCTAGTTGAGTTCAATTTAGAAAGTTCTTAAAGGCAATAATCCTTACTAAATTAGTCACTCTTCTTTTTCCTTATGTTTCCCTTTTCCTTTATGTTTCCCCCTTTTCCCCTTAGTTCCCTAATTCTTTTTAAGTTTCCCTCTTTTCCCTTTTTATCTAAAACTCAAATTAGCAAGTGTAGAAAATTACCTTTTACCCCTCTTTCCTTTTAATTAATAGTTTTTAATTAGCATATGTAGAATAACAATCAATTCCCTTTTAAAACTTTTAATCCCTCAATATCATTTGATTTTAGTAAATTAATTGAATTTCTTACCCCCTTCTCATCACATGTTTAATGATGATTTTTATTATTATTTTATCTTCTTTTTTTCTTTTTTTTACCACAAGTATCACTTAGATCTAGATTTTAATTTTCGAGGTTGGGCGACATTGTTATTAGGGAATTTCTTTTTAAATCTTTCTTATCACATCATTCGTTCTAAGGCCATCTAGGTTTATTCACTTATTAGTTAACAACGCGACGTGCCCTTCAGGATGCACTAGGTTCTCCAAGGGTGACACTCGCCTCATTCTGTTTCCCTTGCGCGATGTGCCCTTTGTTAGTATCCTATAATAATAGGAGACCTGGTCATCCAGATATGATTGGTGGGTGTCATAATGAAGTTCATGGATCGTTGGTCTTGCTGTCCTTTTGACATAAAATTTTCCAAGTTATGTTCAGTAGGGAAACAACATGGATCATTAGACAAATGATTTTTTGAGTTGGAGGTTTCTAAGAGGGGCTTTAGACCTATCTTTTCCAAAGAAAGTGATGAGCCTATATTTTTATTAGAAAAACTCCAAATTTTCACTTGCGGCAGCTAAGGGCATTTCCTCAAAGTATTCCAAGCTACCGAAAGGTGTCTATTTCGATAGCTAAAACGATATGTTTGAGGTGTTTTAAGTTGTCGGAAGCACAGAGGCAGTTAACGGTCAAGTTGTCCCATCGGATTCTCAAACCACCATGAGTACATAGCGTCATCATCCCAAATGTTGTCGAAATCAACTGAAATCAAATCATAATAAAATCTGGGCAAGTGACTGTTGTCTGTTATGATTTTTTAATAACCCCAATCTAGTAGATCCGATCCCCATAAGTTCGCATCATGTGTCTTTACCTAATCCATCACGTGGTTTTTTTCTTTTCGTCCTGGTCGAATGGCACAATCATCACTATGGTTGGATTTTCATTCTTTATTAAGGGTTTTTCATTCAAATCT
>SNQJ01S0173796.1:7556-19320 GCA_010110895.2 Picea sitchensis | reverse complement strand
GGCAACGTATTCGTTTTCCTCAAGGCATCATTAGCTGTCGCAAGCTACCCTTCTGATGGCTAACCCTTTGTTGTTTTACTCCTATAAGCTACCGAAAGCGTAAAGAATGACAGAATGTTCATGTTTCGCACAGATCGAAATTTCTGAGGTCGAGATTTTGTGAAAGGGGTGTCAAATGAAAGATAAAGGTTAAAGTGATACAGATCATCACCCTTTTCAAGTTTTGAGGCATGTATTAAGGAAAAATGGTTAAGTGGCTCTTGAAATTCGTGGTAAAAATTGTCCATCTGTCACAGCAGGATTTCAAAGTGCCTTGTCATCTTCTTGGCATTTATTGAAGATATCGTGAAGACCAGTAAAGGGAATGCTTTTTCTCCACCTGTCAATGTGTTGTCTTCCCTTCAAATGGAAAAGGACTCTACTGAAACAACACTCGGGAAATCTGGAGAGGTTTTGCATGTGTCATTTCTGTTATAATCGACCCCTATGTGTGGGAGACCATCTGTGACATGTGTCAATTATTGTAACTATTTTCTATTTTTAGAAAGTAGGGGTAGAGTTTGAATTTTTGAGGACTGATAGAAATTTTTGTTTATATACACATGTAAAAGACAAAAAGAGGGTTCGACCTGAAGAGGGTGTAATTTTCTTTGTTGGACTGGGGTCCTTGCTTTTCCAAGAGTATTTTCTGTAATGATTAGATGACTAATCAGTAATAGGCATGCTTTTTACAGGATTCTTGTGTGGAGGTGTTGGTGGTGTTTTCTTTTCTCTGTCAAGTATTTTCCTGTCATCTTTCACTTGTTTTCAATTCTTATTGTCAGAAGATAGTAACAGAGCAGAATTTATTGGTAAAATACTCTGCATCTGATCCTGTGATAATGTTTATGTTTTCTCTTCTAAAAATCTCAGTTAAGGAATTCTTAGTTTCGCCTTTGATTGGATTTTTCCTCCCCTAGTTCTTCCTCAATCAACACCATTAAAGCTTGATTCAATCCAACATTCCCACTACCCTGCCCTGTGTAAGAACTTTGTCTAGATCTAAGAGTGAATCACATATTTAAGCACATACCCCATTTGTCCAATGGCCCTTCTTGTTGTCCCAAACCAACCATTTAAAAAACCAAAAACCCCAACCCCATGCTTTCATAGCTAGCCTAACATCCATCCCATACAAACCAAGTTAAATCGAAAAGAGAGATCCCTCTCTCAGTCTTGGAGGGCTAGATCCAAGACTCCAAGTGGTTCGAGGTTACCTCTGTGATTGCCTCTGCAGCCTTAGGCAAATTACAGGGTGTTAACACCCTTCAGGATGCACTACATGCTCCAAGGGTGCCTCTCGCCTCATTATGTTTCTCTTGCGCGACGTGCCCTTCAGGACGCATTACATTCTCCAAGGGTGCCACTCGCCTCTTGACTGACTTGATAGACATCAAAAGCCCCTGGAGTCAATACTCCACCAGGTGATCTTGTGGGAGACTAAGGGCCTCTAAGGAATAAGGCCCCTGCCTTATTGCACACCCCTTAGAATCATCGTGAGCGACTGTCACGGTCTACCCTCATGGCATCGTGGGTCTTCTCGAACTAAGTAATTGTTAACCTACAGTTTGAGCCATGGCGGGAGTGCTAGTAGGTTGTGGCAGGGCTTATGTCCACACCTCTCCCTCAACATATCTGATTGTCGTGCGTGACCCCTCTACTCCACATGTGAGTCTGGTCGGAAAGCTATCGTCCGACTGCATCATCAATGAATCATGTCATAAATAAAATCAATCATCATAACATCTAATCAGATGTGCATATGTCATATCAACAATAATAAAAACCCAATAGTCCACTCACTGAATTGATCCAGAGTCCAAGGGGTTTCATCGATGCCTCTACATCCTCGAGGTCCAAAGTCCTGCACACTCAGGAGAACCCAGTCAATAGCACCTGTCTATGTAAATACACAAAATAACATATAATCACATCCCTAATGCCTCATAATCATAGTCAAATGGGCAATAGTATAATTATCTGGATCACTTGCAAGCAAGTGTCCTCAAAGAATAATTTTTCTCAGTGCGTGCAAGAGAGGGATGTTACATACACCCCCTCTTGGTCTAAACTTCATCCCAAAGTTTCACAGTACATAAGTGTTGAAATAATGTGTACCACAATATCATAAGTTTATATATAAACAAAAATGGAAACTGTTGGCGCATATCATTTGCATCCTCCCAGGTCGCCGAGTGCGGACTNAGTTGTCGAATGCGATGATCTGGGATGTGGATCGACTCAGCCATGAGCGCCCCCTAGTTCAATACCTATAAGGAACTCATGTCAATAACATGTGTAAGATCACTAATATAATGTCTCAAAATAGATACGTGAAAAACATCATGCATACGCCTCAAAGAATCAAGCAAGACTAGTCGATAGGCCACAGGATCCTTTCTCTCCACAATATCGAAAGGTCCCAAGAAACTAAGAGAGATTTTATCTCCCTTTCCAAACTTAATCGAACTCTTATGTAGTTTTACCCGCAAGAAGACTCGATCGCCAACTTCATAATTACGGTCTACACAGTGCGCATCGGCATAACTCTTATGTTGATCCTACGCTTCTTTGATCCTTTATCTTATTGTTTGCATTTGATCTTCCATTTCTTGGATCGCTTCTGGTCCCACCAAGTCCCTATCCTCAAGTCGATCCCAACTCAAAGGCATCTGACATGGTCGCACATAAAGGAACTCGAAAGGCGCCATCTTAATGGTGCTTTTGTAACTGTTGTTATAAATGAATTCTACCAGTGGCAAGAATTCTTCCCAACGCTTTTGTTGGTCCATCACGTACGTGCGCAACATGTCTTCCAAGATTTGGTTTGTTTTTTCGATCTACCTGTCAGTCTCCGGGTGATACGCAGTACTAAAGTTAAGCTAGGTTCCCAAGGCCTCTTGGAAACTAGTCCAAAATCGTCTGGTAAACATTGATCCTTGATTGGATACAATCCTCTTAGGCATGTCATGCAGTGTCACAATCTCATTGATGAAAACTCTAGCTATGTCAAGTGCCTAATATGTCATATGCATAGGAATAAAATGTGCAATCTTCGTCAGAGTGTCGACTACCACAAAAATCGAGTTGTGTCTCCTTGTCGTCAATGGCAATCCAATAATGAAATCCATCAAAATAACCTCCCATTTTGATTCTGGAATAGCGTGAGGCTGTAGTAATCTTGTTGGATGTCTATGTTCAGCCTTCACCTAATGGCATTCTAGACATCTGGCCACGTAGTTGACTATGTCTACCTTCATTCCTTTCCAGAAGAATAAGGGTTTAAGGTCTGTCGTCATCTTCGTGACTCTCGGGTGAGCCATGTACACTGCTCAGTGATCCTCGTTTAGGATCAAACTCCTCAACTCATCGTTCGGTGGTACGTAAATCCGATTTTTAAACCTCAATAGTACATCATCGTCAAACGTAAATCCTTCAAATCTTGGTACCATCATTGTGTTTTGTCTGATAAAATCCTTGACCTCTTTGTACCAGTCATCGTCGCACTGTAAAGTTAGAATCTTTTCACGTAGATTCATCTAAAGCGCAACACTGAAAAGATGCGTGGTCTCCAACTCAATGCATCTGCCACTCGGTTCACTATTCATTTTATGTAAGTAATCTTGAAATCGTACTCGCTAAGCAATTATGACCAACGTCGTTGTCACGCGTTCAAGTCGCTTTGTGTATAGATGTGTTGTAGTCCATAGTGGCCCGTTTTTAGTTCAAATTTTCATCCAATAAGGTATTGTCTCCAACCTTCAAGGAATAAACAATGCATAATAACTCCAAATCGTGCATCGCATAGTTATCCTCATGCCTTCTCAATTTCATCGAGATGTAAGCGATCACTCGACCGTCTTGCATCAAGACTTTGCTTAAGCCTTCCTTGGATGTGTCAGTGCACACCAAGAAGTCTGCGTCCATGTTAAGGACCTTTAGTATCGGTGTCATTGTCAACAGCTCCTTGAGCCTTCAAAACACCTCCATGCATTTTTCGGTCCAAACAAACTTTTTGTTCTTCTTCTACAATTCCATGATCAGATTTGCTATCTTCGAAAATCCCTCAACGAACCATCGATAGTATCCTGCTAAACCCATGAAGCTATGCACTTCTGGGACATTTTTTGACGTAGACCATTCCATAATAGCCTCGACCTTTGTTTGATCCATGGCGATACCTTCATCGGAGATGACATGCCCTAAGTAGTGAATCTTCGATTGATAAAACGAGCATTTGGACAACTTCCCATACAATTTCTGCTCTCGCAAACACTATAGTACCAAGCACAAGTGCTCATCATGCTCCTCCATCGTCGGAGAGTAAGTAAAAATATCGTCAATGAATACTTGGATGAACTTGTCCAAGTACTCGCGGAACACCCCATTCATCAAACTCATAAATACCCCTGGGGCATTTGTCAATCCAAACGGTAAAACAGTAAACTCGTAATGTCCAAAACTCATCTTAAAGGCGGTCTTAGGGACATCATCCTCCTTGATATGTAACTGGTGATACCCTGATCGCAAATTGATATTTGAAAACACTGTCGCACCCATCATCTGATCGAACAGATCATCAATCCTTGGCAACGGATATTGATTCTTGATTGTTGCCTTGTTCAATTGACAGTAGTCAATGCAGAGTCTCCACGACCCATCCTTCTTTTGTATGAAAATAACAGGCGTGCCCCACGGTGACACACTTGGACGTATAAGTCCCAGGTCCAGCAACTCCTTCAGTTGCATTCTCAACTCCTGTAACTCCGGAGTTGACATACGATAAGGCGTTCTCTCTATTGGTTCAATCCTCGATTTTAGATCTATGGTAAATTCCAATTCCCTCAGCGGCGGCATCCCAGGTAACTCCTCCGGGAAGACGTCCACAAACTCTCTCACCACAGGAAGGTTTTCTATACCTTTCGCTACTCCCTTATCATTTAATGCAAGGATCGCATAAAGCTTACATCCCTCACGCATGCTCTTCTGTAACTGCAAGGAAGAGATAAACCTCAGGGAAACTCCCTGGTTCCGACCTACAATCACACGTATTTGTCCCTCATCATCGACCAATATCAAATGTTTCATCTTATAGTTGAGTATTGCCTCATGCGATTCCAACCAGTCCATCCGATCACGACGTCATAAGATCCTAATATCGTGATGTACAGGTTGGCCCTGGTGACAAACTCTCCCAGGTTAAGGGTACAGCTTGTAACCTTTCCTCCAACCTTATGTTTGTCTCCCAAATCCATCTCTACAAATTATGTTCGACTACCTTTACTTTAATCCTTTTTAGCACTACACCAGAAATGAAACTCTCGGTAGCACCGAGATCTATCAAAATACTAAGGGTTTGGTCAGCAACGGTACCTGACGTCTCGATCATAGTCGATTGGTGATCTTCCTGGCGGTTATTCACCACTGCATGAATCCGATGGGCCTTGCCCAAATCTCCCATAGTAGTGGGTCTAGTTGATCCAGATGCTCTAGTCCTCTCCACTAGGCAGTCGCGTTGGTAGTATGGCTCCCCACATGTCCAATAGCCCTTCTTCGGTCCAATACTCCTGGTACCCAAAGTAGAAGTCGACGGCCCACCGGCCTGGAATCCTTGTCTTCTCTGTTGAACAGGTCTAAACTATTGTGGCTGCGGAAAACATTGTTGCTGATGTTGTGGTCCCCAGTAAGGAGTCTGTTGTTGAGGCCTTGGTCATTGAGGTGTAGTGAAAGTGGATCTTCTCTGGAAGCCACGATATCCGGGCGTATGTCTGGTTGGTATATGATGCGGTGGTGCACCGGATTACACCTGCCCTGCCGGTCTCACTGGAGTCCTGCTCTGACCCCCGCTAATAAGATCCTCCTCTGCTATGAGGGTCTTCTGGATGGTATCATGCAAGGTCTGAGGCATCAGAATCCTAACCTTTGAATGTATGCTAACATTAAGTCTGAACAAGAAACTGTTGACCTTAAGTTTCTCGATATTAAGATGCGGAGCATACCGAAGCAACTCCATAAAATGTTCCTCGTACTTGGGCACCGTACGAACACCCTATCTCAAGGTGTTGAACTTGTTGAGATGATGCTCAATGAATTCCTCTGATAGGCACCTCTCTCATAACCGTTCCTCAAACAGTTCCCATGATTTGTCTTCGATGGCCATGTTCAACTGTGGCAGGAGCGTCTTCCACCATAGAGGAGCTCTCCCCTTCAGTTGAAATACCTTCATGTGTACCTTCATGTTGGAGGTATAGTTGCGAAGTGCAAAGCACATTGCCATATTCTCCAATCATGCCTCGGCGGTTGTGTCGTCTGGGACACCAAAGAACTCAAGAAAATTGACCTTCTCAAGTTCGTAGTGAATGATACTAGTATCGACCGGAGCACGCGGTGGACCCTCAGGGGGTGTCAGCGCCCTGGCCTCATCTCAGTCCAAATGAATGATGAGTGCCTCAGACATCCACTGAAAAGACCTCATCAGCCCAACTACATCACCCACCGCTATCTACTCCTTCTCAACAACCTATTCGTCTCCCTGGGGGTTAGAACCCTCAGGCGTGGATGCCACTGGAGGCGTCGTGCCTCCTCCCCTAGCACCTCGTCTTCTGCCTCCGCGGCATCCTCTAACCATGATTACCTACATGAATACAAGTCAACTTAATTAGCAACATTATAATCAAATATCATATCAACGAAAGTCGTAGTGCTCCCAAGTCGCAGGTTGAACCCTCTATGATACCATATGTAATGACCCCATCGTTACAACTACAAGCGAAGTAGAAAGTCAAAAAAAAAAAAAAGTGTTTTAGGCAGGAAGACAATGACAACACACAGCTGAACCACACAACCTGACAATGAACACAAGCACGCAGATCAGGAAACAGACAAATACGACTCCATGCACTAGCCTAAGAGAAACTGGGTGAAACATGCGTAAAACAATAAATAGAAACGACTACCCGCCCGACACAAACATGACAATGCCTACAAGATAAAGGAAAACATCCACAATCCTGACACAACAGCCTTGATAGCCAACAACTAGAACCTCTATGGTGCGCAACCAAATGTATGAAAGCGTTACAACCCAAACGCCAATAACAACTACCATGAACAATGCCCACAATGGGTAGCACAGACCCCGACCAAGTTACCCTTCACCTCTATCCCTTAGGGCGCGCAATGATCCCCTTATCAGGAATCATGTTGTCCCAGGTGATACGCATGAAAATAACCCTGGCGCTACTAACCTATCTGGACCAAGGACTCTAGATGAATCCAACTCTCTAGGAGCCGAGTTACTGACAAGCGGACTACACCCACACCCCAAGCATCAGGTCGACAAGACGCAAGATGGCATCATTCAAAGAAAAAGTGCAAGATAATACACGACTTCACCAACAACCAAACCATTAATCAAGTCTAAATTAGTCAATAATTACAATCTAATTTAACATTAATTACAAATCTAATTTAGCAAGTCTAAATTACAAATTAGTCAATAATTTACAAATCTAATTTAACATTAAATACAAATCTAATTTAACAAGTCTAAATTACAAATTAGTCAATAATTACAAATCTAATTTAACATTAAATACAAATCTAATTTAGAAATTACCAATATATAACAATATTAACAGTATCAATGTATAAAACATTAATTTCCAACACGATGTCAACATTATTAACAGTATTAAGTATAACAAGCTGACTATTAAACATTAAAATTGTTGAGTAATAACAATGCAATTTAAGCGGGCTACTATCAACGTTGTACGCAATTACTGTATGGTTGACTGTTGACCCAAAAATATGCTATGGGCTCAACATGGTTTTTTACACAGTTACTTCTCCATAAACGCCCCTTGGTGCTATGGCTCCAGTCAAAGACAGTGGCGGGAGTCATAGCTACTATGGCCTCTGCCCTTGAAAGAGTATCAGTTGGTTACCTTCAAGGAGTATTGGACCTACCCATGACATTTCTTCCTCATTTCAAGGTTGTTCGGTTCAGGTTTCATGAGCTAAACACACACTTTACAATAATTTTATTGTTGGTCCCCTTTGCCCATCACTAGGTGGGTCCCTTGGGGACGGGTCCTTCTACAAAGAATAAGATGAAATCTGGTCATGTTTTGGGGAATACAACACTGCCATGTGGTAGGAATCAGTACAAGATTTTTAACAGGCTATCATGAGCCTAATTCCGAGTCTGTATGACCCCATACGAGGGACGCAAAGTCAACAACACCTGAATGGACAAGACCAATAGTTGTGAATTCCTATGATTATGTTCATATTCTGGTCTCAAAAGGAAAATAAAACCTAGACATGGTATAGGGAAGTGTGATACCTTTCCAATGGTATATCATGTGCTTGGTTTTGACCCCCGGTTGGTAAGAACGAGCTTTCGCAAGTTCATGACCACTTTCAGACACCAAATTGATTGCAGTGCTTCAGGATTTAAAATTGGTGGGTAAAGAGTTATAAATTAGAGATTCAGTGATGCCACACTGTAAGAGACTCAGACACCTTTCCAACGACATCTCATTTGCCTCATTCTGACCTCGGATGGCCCGGTTCGAGTTGTCACAAGTTGGTCAATGATTTCAGGCAAAAGGGGGCCACCAACTCACATGGCAGGGTTTCATAATAGCTAAGAAAGTCATCATTGACCCCAGCACAAAAATCTATTTTCACCTCACCGAAGCACTCGTTGATACCTTTCCGACAGTACCTCATTTGCCTCAATTGGATATCGTATGGCGATTGGCACCTTTCGCAAGATTAGGTGTCATGTGGGCCCACCAGCAAGTCAGGGGTTTTAAGAGACCACTGTTTTGGACCGAATTTGAGGGCTGAGGTGGAATTATCTCAAGTTAGTAATGACATATTCCCGATGGGCTCGTTGAGACCTTTCCAACGACGTGCCCTGCGTCTGATTCTGACTCCGTCTCACTGGGCAACATTTTTGGGCTAAGTCAGCAACATCAGGGTCAAAGTCAAAGTCAAACTTTGACTTGCACATTTTTCCAAGAAATATTAAAAAATTAATTGAAAATTTTTATTAAATTTTTTCAGAAAATTGGAAAATGTGGGAGAAGGCACGTAGCCTCATGCAAATTTTGGGAAAAATTGGTTTTTTGTAAAATTGGAAAAATCAAAACTCCCCCCTCTCTCCTCTCTCAAGCCATTTTGACAGTTTGGCCAAGGGGGGGAGCTCTGCAACATGAATTCATGGTAGCAGAGGGATGTTTTTATGGCAGTCGTTACAGCTCTGCAGCGAGCAGCTAGCTTCCATGCAACAATCTTCAAACAAATTAGCCAGGTAACCCATCAATCCTATTTCCAAAAAAAAACTAAGGAAAATTTTGTTGGTTGTGTTAATATCCTGCATGAAGAAATGGTGTTTTTACCCTCAATTTGGTATTGCTCTGCCTTGGTCCAAGTGTGATGTTGCTTGTTGGTTCAGTTTTCTTTCTAGTTGCTAATTTCAGGTTTATGTGTGTGCCAAAAGATGCAAAGGAGAGGGGATTTGAACCCCTCTTGGGCACCAGACCCAAGCCTCCCTAGCTCCTTTAGATTTTTTTAAAATTATGAAGTTATTTGTTGAAGATTGTAGGCCTGAGCATGTCACTAGGAAGCCCTGGGCTTTGAACCCCAGTCCTCCCCCTTCTCCTTTTCCCAGAAAATTCAATAATTGCCCAGAAATTCAAATGGAGGGCAGGGGGTTTGAACCCAAAACCTCCCGTCCATTTTTATTTCCAAAAAACCCACTTCCTCAAAGTTTTGAATTTTAATTTTTTAATGGTGGTTGGCCACCCATCCACCACCCAGGCACCACCACCAGCAGTTCTGCAACTCTGCATCTTCCCCCAAAATCCTTAGCTCAACCTCCATTCTCCATCCTCGATCTCCTCTTCTCCACCTCCACGAAGCTACCTTCTCCCCTCCCTCTGCGCACACACTCCCTAACCCCCTACCTCCTTCTTTGCCCGCGCACATAGCTTCCCCACGCGGCCACCTCCCACCTCCCTCTCATCCATCCCCTCCCACTCTGCACAACTCCCTCCCCATTTCCCATTCCCCTCCATCTCCCTCACACGCCCTCACCTCCATTACCCCCTACCCCTCTTCCTTGATCCCTTCTCCTTCTACGCATAGCCACTCGCCTCCCCAAAACCCTAGCGCCACCTAGGCCTCCTGCATGTTCCCTCCTCCACCATGCCTCCACCCTTCCCCCTTTCTCCGCTCAGCCCAATGCTCCCTCTTCCCATCCACTCGGCCTCTTGCCCATTCCCAGGCCCCATTTCCCATTCCCCCCTACCCTCCTCCTCTGTGTGCAAACCCAACATGCGTCCTCCCTCCACGCACGTGCACAACCACACCTCCCAAACCACCCATCTGTGGGCTCCTTTTGACTCTTGGCTTGGTCATATGGGTAACCAAGGGTAGACGGGTGGGGGGGGTTTCAAATTAATTTTAAATTTTAATTTTGATTATAGTTTAAGTGTTGTTTAAAATTTAAGTTTAATTTTATTGTTGTTTTTTATTTTATATTATATTAAATTTTGGATTTTAGTTTAGTTATAAATATATATATTATATGTTATATATATTCTATATATATTTGTAATTAAAATTATTTTTTAAGATTTTATGATGTTTGATTAAAATGTAAATTAAATTTAAAATGGGTTTTGAACTATATGTTAAAAATTTAATCCCCCCCCCCCAAGGGTCATTGGCCTTTTTAATGCTATAACTTCACCATACGAAGGTAGATTTTCACCCGTGAATAGTCGAAACGACCAAGGAGAAGTATAGAATGCATCCATGACATTTGTCTTAGCAAATTCAACCCATATTTTCAGTGACATGTCCCAGAGTGACAGGAACTCATTCTTGGCCCAACAAGCATGCGCCAAAAAGAGGCCTGATTGGGTGCCTCCGAGGCCAAATTGGGTCAGGTGAAGAAAACCCATTTTAGATACAGGTATGAAAGCCTGTAGAAACCTGTCAATTCTAGTGTCCAACCCAGAATTTTACCCCAACTTCAATTTTTTTTCCTAATCAGTCACTCAGTCGCCTCCTTCCACATACCTTTCCGGGGCCATATCTTACTCATCCTGAGTCGGATTTTCGCCAAACGAAAGGCAGCGAAAATATAGAGGACAGAGATAAAAAAATGGGAATAGTAAATAACCATTTTGTGGTTGTTTGGTATAGGGGAATATCCTCTCAAGCTTCAGG
This sequence comes from Picea sitchensis, assembly GCA_010110895.2. Taxonomy (NCBI): domain Eukaryota; kingdom Viridiplantae; phylum Streptophyta; class Pinopsida; order Pinales; family Pinaceae; genus Picea; species Picea sitchensis. Next base: position 8,031 of record SNQJ01S0173796.1, on the reverse strand, counting down.
TCCAAGGGGTCCCTTCACCAAAACAAGCCCAAATCGAAGCCATGCTTCAACCAGCTCACAGAGAAACTTATAGGCAGCAAAGGGGGGGTATAATTAGGTCTGAAAAGCTCTTGAACAGTGGGCATTTCCTTACTTACAATGACCAAAGCCCAAAGGACCCTTTCCCTCCTAAGCAGCTCAGTGAATTCCCCACACCTTGGGGCTTAATCCCGGTGAATATGGCAACCATGGGTGGTCGGGAATTGTCTTAAACCACCTTACCTACAGCTGTAAAACATGGCAGCAGTCAAAGAGCCTATGAGATGGCACAAATCCCAAGGAAAATGGTGATGTAGCATATCAAGCTTTATCATTTTATGAAAAATGACTTTTTGTAATATGAACTCTCGCATGATTTACTTTTTGGCATGTATTACTATATAATTGAAGGGTCAAGTCGAATCTGATTTGATCCCCTTTTTGGATAAGGTTTCAT
>SNQJ01S0173795.1:0-20300 GCA_010110895.2 Picea sitchensis | reverse complement strand
TTTACTAGCCCTATGGATTTGTTCATGAGCACTTTGACTTTCTGGTCCAGGATGTGTATTAGTTCCACCCAGAAATCCACTTCGTTTTCCACCTGGATCACAATCCAATCAATTGTGTGGTTAGAGCCAGTCACATATTCTTTTAATAATGATACATGAAAAACATCATGCACTCTCATGGATGCATAAAATGATAGCATGTATGAAATTGACCCTATTTTCTCTAATATTTTGAAAGGTCCACAATATCTTGCTACCAACTTTGGGAAACAACCCAATCCTATCGAACTTCCCTTTTCTTTCACTTTGAGAAAAACATGTTCTCCCACTTTAAAATCTCTAAAAACTTTGTTCTTGTCTGCATAAATTTTATGCCTATCATGGGCAGCCTTTAAATTTTGCCTGATCTTTGCCATCTTCTCTTCCATTTCCCTTAACAAATATGGCCCAATGATTTCTCTTTCTGCGAGGTTATCCTAGCTCACTAGTTTTTTACATTTCTTGCCATACAATGCTTCAAATGGGCTCATTTTTAATGAGGCTTGGTACCCATTATTGTAATCAAAATCTACTAAGTGGATGTAGTCTTCCCACTTTGATGGTTGGTCCATCACATACATTCTGAGCATGTCTTCAATTATTCAGGTGGTCCTCTATGTTTTCCCATCTTACTCTAGGTGATACACTGTACTAAGATTCAAATTTGTTCCAAATCCTTTGAAAAAACCTTTCCAAAAATTTGATGCGAATTTTGGATCTCTATTTGAAACTATTGCCTTAGGAAATCCTTGTAGCCTGACAACTTCCTTCACGTAAATCTCTGCAATGTTTGTTTCCTTGTGTGTAGTCTTCACAAAAATAAAATGTGCATCTTTTGTTAATTTATCCACCACCACTATGATGGAATCATGTTGCTTCACTGTTCTGGGAAGATTTGTAATGAAATCAATTGCAACAACTTCTCATTTCCACTCGGGAATGTGCAATGGTTGTAGCATCCTTGTTGGATGTCTATGCTCTATCTTCACTTTTTGGCATTCTAGACACTTGGCTATGTAATTAGCCACTTCTTTGTTCATTCCTAGACAAAAATATTGGCTAGTTAAGCTACCAATTGTCTTCTGATATAATGGGTGCCCAACATATGACACATTGTGCATTTCCCTCACCACTATATTTTTCAACTCTCATGAATTTGGCACATATATTTTCCTTTGTACATGAGGATTCCCTACTCTTTTAGCTCATAATAAATTATTTTTGTTGTAAAAATTCCTTGTTGTAATGTCTCTTTTATTTTTTACATGTTGATCTGATGCGAGATTTATGGCCTCTAAAATTTTGTTTTTAAATCTGCGTTAGTTTATACTAATGGATGAAATGTGCATTTCATTAGATCTTTGTTAAGTGCATCAACCGCAATTTCCCTTTCCTTTGTAGGTAATTTCAAATTCATATTCACTCAAAAATTCCAGCCATCTAAGTTTGTCTAGTGTTTAATGTTAGTTGACCAAACAAATGCTTGAGAACATAATGAATACGTCCTTGGCTCAAATTTTTTACCCATGATTTAATGTCTCCACATTTTTTAGTGCATATACAATGGCTGCTAATTCCAAGTCATGTGTAGCATGATTCTTTTCATGCTCTTTTAATTTCAAGGACTCAAGCATACCGATATTTTGTTGAGGGATTCCAGCGAAGGCCTTCCTTGCGCGTAGGTGCACACTGCAAATTCTTCATATGTATTTGCAATCTTTAAGATTGGTTCATATCAAAATATGTTTCAACATGTGAAAACTTTCTACACATCACAGAGTCGATTCGATTTTCACTCCCTTCTTTTTGCAAATAAGTGATTGGGCTTGCAGTATTTGAAAATCCTTTTATGAATCTTCGATAATAACCAACAAGACCATAAATTATCTTACCTTTGTCATTTCTTGGCTGACCATCCTCTAATGGCCTCCATATTCTCGGGATCAACTACTATCGGTTGCTGAAATAATATTCCCCAAGTAGTTAATCTTCTTTTTTGATAAAGAGCGCGCACTTAGTTTGACATACAATTTGTGCTCTCTCAAAACTTAGGCACCATTCTCAAATTTTTCTCCTTGCTCTTCTTCTATCTTTGAGTAAATGAGAATATCATCTAATAAAAAAAATCACAAACTTGTCCACGCCTCCCTAAACACTCCATTCATCGGACACATGAAAGGGTGGAGCATTTGATGGAAATGATAGCACCACTATAAAAATTATAATGCCATACCTTTTCTTGAATTTTGTCTTGTATGTCTTCTTCCTTTATCCTCAATTGATGATAACCCGATCTCAAGTCAGTGTTGGAAATTATTCTTTCACCTTTCAACTGATAAAAAAAATCATCAATCCTCGGTAAAGGGTGTTGTTCTCTATGACCTTATTCGGTTGTCTAAAATCAATACATAGTCTTAAAGATATATCTTTCTTATTTACAAAAATAGTATGGGCTCCCCAAGGTGACACACACTTGAAGCGTATATACTCCTTCCTTAAAATTTCTTCAAGTTGCATCTAAATGAATAGGACGCCAAAATTTAAATCAATGTTGATATCATCACAAGTATCTTTTGACATGTCGGAGCATTGAAACATCCTTGGGCCCTTTGTTGGTTGGTTGGTTTCTTTTCCCTTTAGGAAACCATTGAGGGTTGTGATTCTTAGTACTTCAAGTTGTTAGAAGCCCGAGGTGTACTTTGGGGTTGTTTTAGTTGGAAGAGCTTGGTTTTTTTTTCCTAATTTTTCCTACCCCTTCATTGGTAGATGATCCAATCCTTCTCTCAAATTCTTCTTCTTATTTCATATTGAGATGGCTTAGGGCATAGAGCTTCAGCAAAGGTATCTTTTTCAATACCTTTTTCCCCTTTAAATTTCTCACTCGAAGGGTTGAAGATATTATTTATCATATAAGGAAATTCACTCACAAATTTGTTCAAGTTACTTAGACATTATTCGTTCACTAGTTGAGCAAACTTATTAGCAATCACACAACTTTATTGGTTATGTGGAAAATGACAAGAATCACACGATGGTGAAGCCATTTGGTCTATCTCATTATTTTCCTCTAAAGGGTTGGGAACCTTTCGATCTTGATCATGTTAAGGTTTTCTAGGTCCATCCCAACCACTTTTTCCTCTAGGTTGAAATCTATTTTCGGGCTTGCCTTTCCAAGAGGAGTATCTTATTCTGCATGGCCTAGTTTTGTTGTTGGAGGGTTTCTATTTTTTTAGAAAAAATGGCTTCCATCCTCTTCATATCGTAACTAGAAGGTCATTTATCTCATTCTGAAGCTAATGTGTGATATTCTTCTTATCTTCACTCTTAGTCCTGGAAGAGTTTGCTTGGTTGACTCTTCTAGATGAAGTTAAATTCTTCTCAACCTTAATGCCAACTTGTTGGGAAGATGCAAGGGTTTTGGAATCTTGTTGTCTCAAATGAAAATCCATGTGTCCATCAAAAGAGTTCAATTAATCAAATAGAATTGCATGTTCAAGAAGTTTAATATACGATTTAATTTCTAGACAATCACAGGTCAAATCTCATGTAGAATTATTCATGGTCTGGGTTTTCATTCTTCTTAGCTAAATAAGGGAAACAAACAGAGTATCTGTGTCTCTTTTCTCACTTATTTATCCATGAAACATTTTTATTCATTAAATGTGTTAATTTCATTTCCAACTTATGATATGAAGAAATCTTAGAAAGCATAATCTTCCAAGGAAAGTGTAAATAGCCTCATTTTCACATCCTCGTGAATGGAGAAATTTTTGTGACCATGTTTTTGAACTTTTTCTAATGATCTATTGTTGATACAACATTATTCCCTTGAAAAGTTGGTAATTTATCAATGGTCTTTTCAGGAATAATCATGAGGGAGTAGCCTTGGATTTTTGTGAAATTGAAAGGCATATTTAAAAGAGTGAACCAATCACCCATTATGAGTTGAGTTGGTTGTACACTAGCACTCTCAAACATATATAGGAGGTGTTCAACAATGAGAGAGTCTAGGTAGTCTTCAAAGATAAATGGTTCCTTGACCCCATGAATTTGATAGTGAAAGTATCTTTAGGGCTCTTCAATCAAAGTAAAAGTACCTTTCAAGGATCCCCTTGTGGAATATCTCTTAGGTAAAGGTTAGTTATGTAGGAGTCGCAAATAATCTTATCCAAATAATAATCAAACTTGAATCTAAGAATTCTAAACTCGGGAAGTGGACTTTCCCCCTAGCAATGATGTCAAAATGTTACTGCTCAAAGTCTTGCTAAAGGGAAGTCATTCCATGTGCAAGAGATCTTGGGGGAAAATACTAGGCAAGGCACTCACTGTCACCTCAATGACCTTGCACTCTTCAATTCCCAATTCTAGGGATCCTAACCTAGGAGGGTATTCCACAAGGTCAAGTGAATCTAATCGTTGAGTTGAGAAGGGGAGATTCAAGTCAGTTTGTTTGACTGAGGTTTTGGCAATGTTATCCACTCTCAAAGGGTAAAATAAAATCTGGGTAGGAGTGAAGAATATGTTGACTATGAACAATATTTTGAGATATTTAACCTTAGACAACAATGCTCATTCAAAGTGCTTAGGGAAACATTAAGTGTATGTCTAGATTAATTAGAATCATAAAAATGGCATAAGTGTATCAAACATGTATTCAATTACTAATAGCAATGTGCCTCATTCATTCACCATATATTTTAGCATTAGGAACAATTACCATCATCTAGTGATTATGTGCCAAAAAATTTTGATTGCAATAAATGATAGCAAGGAAACAATGTATACATTGTTGTTATCAAAGCAACAAAGACAACAATATTATGTAATTCAATGATTTGTCTTGTGAAATGGAAAGAGGATAGATCTATGCTCAATTTATAAAAATTGTCATGCAACAAAATGCTCCAAAGTTATAGAAAGAAAACCAATGAGACACAAGTAGTTTTAGGAGCTTCTACCATAGATTATAACCATCACATATCTCAATACCCAAACAAGTAAAAACTAGTGGATTGTGATGCAATAAATATGTTGATATTGTGTGATAAAGGAAATCAAACATGGAGATACACGAATAACAATATACTTTGTCACATTCAAGTCATAAATGTTGATGAGACTGTGTGTTTAGTGTTCAAATTTATCTGCCAAACACCACAAAGAAACACTAATTATCAGTCCACATTTGTTAGAAGAATTACAAGTTTGTTATGATAACATTTGACCTTATTTTAAACTAGATATTTTAAAGCATCCCAATTTATATCAAGGATCAATCCATAAGTGCCAACAAGATAAAAATATCATGAACTCATCATATACCATCCACAAAGAGATATACCTTAAACTCTACAATTGCAACAAAAAATAAACCCTCAAACCATGCTATATTATTGTGACGTTTTGGCACTTTTATTAGGTTGTTGAGGCTTTCTTTGCATTCATTTTGTTTTAAGGTTAATCTAGGGAAATGAAAGAGAAAAATGTTGCAAGAATTATGATGTAGCAAGAATGAAATTAAAACCCTGGCCATATTAGACCACTATCAACAATATTTTAGAAATATAACTTCCATATAACCACACCTTTGTATTTGAAGCAATGAATTTGAACCTTGAAAAATAGAAAATAAAGTGAGTTTTGGATCCACAAGAGGTAAGTCATTCCATCTACTTCCTCGTCAGTTTACCTTGTGTGAGTGTATACATTATAAAAATGTTCAAACATTGCATAATGTCTTGATGAATTATTTTAATTAGGATATAGACCACACGTTCCAAGCATAGGAAGCCCACAACAAATAAAAAAATCAAGTATTTTCAAGGGCGCCTCAAATGTATTAGGGTTAGATCCAAAGGATAAACAATGAAGCTAGATCAATACCCAAACTATACTAACACCAAAGATATTTCTTGAAAGAATCCATTATCAATTATGAGGTCCAAGTATTAATTAGATATACCAATGAAAACCACTTAAGATCCAAGAAATCTAGATTAAAAGGATGAAATGATACCAAGCCCTATAGAAAATAAAAACAAAAGGGAAAAAAGAAGAAGGAAAGGTTAGTTTTTGTGGCTTTTTGGTTTCAGAAAAGACAGACTAGTCCTAGGAAGGGCTATGGGGTCACTACACAAGTCTAGGTAAGGCTTAGGGTTTGAAAGTGAGGAAAAGTTGAGGGAACTTAAGAGGATTTCATATCAAATGTTACCAAGGGATAATAAGATTCTTCAAGTTTGGATGGGGGGATCGGTCCTCCCAAATACTACCAAGGTGATCTAAAAGCATGGCCATTGCAAGAGGGAAGCACCCCTAGATGTCATATCTCAATGCAAAGGAACATAAAAATTCAAGGCTTAAAGGGATTAATTAAATAATTATATAGCTTAGTTTCCCCTCCAAGTGGAGAAAGATGCACTTCTTGGCCTTGTAATAGCTTTATCCTCTAGTGAACCTAAAAATTATTCTATCTAAGCCAGCCAGAAAAATATCTTAAAACATCACATAAAAGAGTATAGATGCACAAGAACTTTGTAGGTAGGTTTTCTCAATAATCTCAACAAACGAAAATGAGTGAGGCATCCTCCTTACATAGATAAGAGGTCGCCTGATACAAGATGTGAATACAATGTGCTAGCTCAAAACCATGAGAAAAAACAATTATCCCAAGTCAAAACCATGGGAAAAGTACATCAAATGGGGACAAATAACCCTCAAAACCCTCCAATACATGAACACCCCTCTCAAAATGGTCAAATAGTTCAATAGTCACACATGTAGAAAAATGTAAGAGGCCAAATCAAGTGCACCCTCCTCCAAGAGTAGTCCAACATCCCTCAAATCGTGTGAAGCAAAGTCCAACCAAGGACCCAAACACTATGGATCTCCTCCAACCAACTTCCAGAAGTAGGGAAGTGGATATATCAACAAATAACAACCTCCTCATGCATGATGGCATCCCACACATGTGGAACATCCAAGTGTAGAATCCAATGAAATGAGGCACGGGTGGAATCCTCAATCAAGGAACTCATCAAATAAATAATTGTGGTCAATACCACATCATTATGTAGTCAATATAACAATTTGTAACCACCACAACAACCTATAACCACCTCCATAATCTGTAACAACTCCAATGCATTAATAAATACCATGTGTGGTCCAAGGAGGGAATAATGATGCATGTGTGTGAGTGAAGCATCCAACTGAGTAAGGAGGCCAATATTGATTGGTCATGTGGCAAGTGTCATGATGTGGTATCCCTATCATGGCCTAATGCGTTATCACAGATCCTAAAGCAACGAAATATATCCTAATGTAGTACATGGATCCTAATGAAAATGGCATGGATCCCAATATTTGTAAGTATGATAAAAAAAATGAGTACACAAATCCCAAGGAAACATGTGGAATCCAAATGCAGTTTCATGGATCTTGAGACATGTTACACATATCCAAATGCAAGGTAACCACTTGGAGTGATGGGTCTAGATTCTTGGAAATAGGTATTGATGCAATAGTAATTTCTCTAGCTTTGCAATAATAAGGTTGTTTTAATATTTTCTACTAGGATTTCTGAAGGAACAACAGTAACCCTTATACATGTGACAAATCCTAGGACAATGAGTATTTCCTAAGTCCCTAGTTGAAATATAGGTAATGTGATGAATAATTAGGGAAAAGGGAAAAAATTAATTCTAAGATGGAAGTATTCCCTCAAAGGAATCATTTTATATTTGCCGGTCATTATTTTATTCATCTAGCTTTTATGAGTAGCATTTTATACAACAACATTCGACATGGTTTCTTTACTACCTTTTTTCTTTTTTCTTTTATGTATGTTTGTGAAAATTTCTCTTTTTTCTTTAGATATTCATAGACAAGCTAGGGACTAGAGGCATCGGCCTCATAGTGAGGTGGCATTGTCAAGATTTTATATTTTGACTTTTGACTGTTATACTTCACCTCATCTTTTTTGGCTTTATTAACATTTATTTGAAATAGACCTCTGTGGTGACATTTTATCAATTTCCATACATGATCATAGCTAGAATTTATGGATATAATGAAGTCAAATGGTGAAAATGAAAAGTCTTTGGTATGGCTATGATCTAGGGATGGATATTGGTGGCCACCCACCTATTCAATTGGCTCCTCTTGGCAGTTTTTATTGGTTCATCGTGTTATTCTATAGTTATTTGTAATTGTGGGTCATACATGCAGGAATATCACAGTACAGAAGATCTTCTAGTGGATCTTTGCTGGCCTCCCATAATCAACTGAAAAACTATTTTATGTGTATTAATGTCAACACATATAGGCTACTTTCGAGGCCATTTTGAGGTCCTAAGAGTGTTTTTATCGCCATAGTCAGAAGCTGTAGACAAAGTGATTTGATGGTGTAATGTGTCTCAAAAATACGCTTTCAGCAGATATCACCGCCTAAAAGCGAATAGTATACAAAGTGGCGACCAGAGGTTTAGTACCAACTTACTTACCCGTAGGGGCCCGTAACTTTGGCATTTTCATCTCCTGGGATAGTTTTTGATGTCTAGGAGTTTCAAATTCATGAAGTAATCTTAAAAATGCATCACAAGACCTCATTGCAATCATTCTACTCAGACGGATGCGTAGCTGCGCCACATCTCTTCTCAAAGATATCTACCACCATCCAAGCAAGTATTTTCAGATACATGGATTTTAAAGTTTCAGCCTATTTCATTTTATTCAATAGAAGTTATTGTTCCTTTGATATCATATTATCTCCTGTTTGTGTATTCCAATATGTTAATCCGTTTGTTCTTCTCTAAATCTAGATGGAAGTGGTATCATATTGGTATTCTCTTCATTTATTTTCATCGTGCATGTCCCCGACAAGATCACGGAATTACAAGGGGTAGAATTGAACTGATCAAAGCCATTACCGTCCGGTGCGTCAAGCCTAAAACCCATGGGAAGTAGAAAATAATTATGATGGAGTAGGATATCCTTATAAAATGTTGCTCGAGGAAGCATTCACACGACAAATGAAATGATGAACAGCTTTACTGATCCTTCGATGGTTGCCTGAGAAGCATCTTCATCAATGACCCATGCAACCCCCTTCGAGAATACGGTGGGTACATTATTCCATTATTTGAAGGGATGATAGAGGCATATGTTGTAGATAAATGGTTGAATCTTCGAAGGGTATTTTTGGTCCACAGAATTTTTTTGATAGGGAAAAGATTACTTTTCACTCCTCAAGGTCGTCCCCATGTTAAGGACCAGTGGGACACTTACTCCCAGAAGAAAAGTCCATAAGGAATACTGTAATATTTGTGGTTTTATGGGATTCCTTCCGATTCCACATTAAAGGAACAAATACCTTGTTGGAAGCTACAAGGACCCGATTCTCAAATGGACCACCTAGCGTCGAAAGACCAAACAATACCGTTCACCAATGGTACCATACACTCGCTGCAAATTGAGTATAAAGACTTCAGTGACATCTGGTGCTCAAATACCGCACCTATTTGCATAGATACATTCAAACTGAAAATGGAGTTTTTTACATGCTTCTCATTAGGTGCAGTTTATAGATATGTTGTCAAGATTGAGGCACTCCATTTAAGGAAGAGGTGAGAGTTTGGATCCACAAAATCCTCACAGCTCAAGCGAGGAGAAAAGGCAGCCCTAACCCTCACAACAAGGGACAAAGAAAATATGGCCCCTCTCGGGACTAGTCAAAGCCACAACATAAGAAGGTAGTGAGAAGGCGAAAGAAGGACCTGGGAAAATGGGTGCGGGAATACCATAAAGATCATGGCACAACCTAAATAATTCCGCTCAAGTAGTCACTCCGGCTGCAAGGAATTCTTTGAGTGAGAGGGGTCGATTTTGATTATGAATCAAATCGAGAAGGAGGGAAAGCGGATTATTGATGTTGAACCCTAAAGTGCCAGTATCACTACCACAAAGATCGACCAAACACGCCAAACCCGGAAGAACAGGAGAATGAGCGCCTCTTTCACTCATAGATGTGGGTAAATGGGGCTTCACATCATTTCATTAATGCGATAAGCGGTAGTGGGAAAAGAACCTAATACGATAGAAGTTCATCAGCGACCAGACTTACCCGGTGACACCGCACCTGCCCTACACCATCGGTGGCCGCCCATGAAACGAGATCTTTAATGGTAACAATTCTGCCCTATGACATCCGTCTTTTAAAGATGAGGATTGTGATATTTATCCCCTTTAAGTTTGTGATGTTTCTTTTACGACAACCACCATATTTGTGGAAAGCGTCACGTGTGTATGATGCGGACCCGCCGGTGTTGTGTATTATTTTTGGGTAGACAGTAACACGCATAATACCAAAAGGTAAGCGATTTATACCGCTATTTCTTTTAATCTCGCTAAGCAATGCAGTAAGGTCATTTCACGGACCAAGAAGTTCATCTTCTTTATGATACATTCTCACAACAGCGGAAAGGTCGTTGCCACATCCGTAGCCTCTACACAAAACCTCTCTTTCGTGAAGCAAGTGGAAGGAATCATGGAAGAGTGAGACATCTTCTCCTCACCCTTCGAGAATGCAAGCCGCGCCTACCAAGTCAAACATCCGAATTGATCTAACTTACTGGTGCACCTCGCTAATGGACCATTCTATAAGTCATAGTTGATGGAAAAAGGCGAAATCAAGCATCAAATCAGGAGCTTATTCAAAGGTACATCATGCCCAACTCCTCTCCCCTTACGATCTCGATTGATACGGTGTAGCGAAGGGGCGGGACTGGCGACTCTACATTGATTATATAGCGTGCAAAATCGCCAATTAGAAGCGTTACCCAATTCCCAGGATTGATAAGCTTCTTGACCAACTCAGGGGAAAAGTTCTTCAACAAGATTGACCTAAAGTATGGCTAACACCAGGTCCCATCAGACCAAGCTGATGTGGAAGACAACTTTCAAATCTAAAGAAGGTCTCTTAGATGATTTGGTCATGCCCATTGGCTTAACAAATGCACCAACCACCTTTGTATGAGGTTGATGAATGATGTATTGAGACCCATGCCAACTCTTTTGTGGTGGCATATTTGAATAACATCCTCATCTTCAGCGAAAATTTGGGAGAAGCACATGCGGCATATTCAATGAGTTTTGAGCACTCTGCGGCAACACAAAGCTATGCCAACTCGGAAAAATGTTCCTTTGGCATGAACAAGGTCCAATAGCAGGCTACATTGTTGATGAGCATAGGAGGGTACATGTTGATCCGCTAATCCGATCGTTTTATGACCTAGCCGATACGAACCACACAATGATCGAGCTTTAGAGCTTCTTGGTATTGGCCAAATTCTACCGGCTTGATTCGTGTTGAGGATTCTCCCATATTGCATGGTCCCTTAATACGTGACCAAGGGAGGTGATAGGGAAAATTTCATGCCGGGGAAGGAACAGCAATGAGCATTTGATGATATGAAGCATCGCTTGTGCTTAGATATAGTACTCTCCTTACCCAATATGGAACAAACTTTTGAGATTAAGACATATGCCTATGATTATGTTTTTGGTTTTGTTCTCACTCAACATGGTCATCAATGGCATACCATAGTGAAATGCTCTTAGATGCTATCAGGAAATACCCCACCTATGGCAGGAAATGTATTCCGGTGTACAAGCATGTCTTCGATGGAAACATTACATTCTAAGAAAAGAGACGATCATACACATTGATCCTGATCTCTGCGGTTCATCTGAGGGCCTGAGGTAAGTTGTAGAACGACCGCCATCGAAGTGGTCCACCTACCTAGCGGTTCCATCTTCGACATCAGAATGAATAGGAGAACAATCGTAATGCGTTGGTACGCATCGTTCGACTATCCCGTTGTTCGCACTCGCCATTGACCAACTCGTCATGTGGACGTGAAGCAACGGAGTGGCCCCAACTTTATTAGCAAGATCCAAACTTTGCCACCACATATTAGCTCTTTGGAGCAGGTGTGACTATACGCGATTTTCACATTTAGGATGGGTTGTTATTCCATCGCGGGCCATCTCATGTTCCTAGAGAGAGTGAAAGGTGATTTGGGGACTCCACTCTGATCCAGATGGCGAGATGATATTTTGGCGTGGAGAAAGCGTAGTGCGTTCTCAAAAACATTTTATTAAGCCAAAACTTCTACGGGGACATCAACAAATTATGTCCGGATCTTGCATTGTCTATGCCATTGCCAAACTAGCCACAAAGAAGAAATCTTATAAACCTCTCTTTTCTACGGTATGGAATCATCGTTGGATTACATGTATATCCTTTTGTCCACCAAAACAAAGGCAATGATTGTGTATTTGTGGTCGTTGATCGGTTTTCGAGAATGGCCATCCTCACAACCTACAAAAATAACATTACAGGGGCAGATACTGCCAAGCTCTTCATCGAATGAGTGTGGGTCCACTTTTGGATGCCATATACCATCATCTTCGATTGGGACACCAGGTTCCTTAGCACATTTTGGTGAGCTCACAGTCCTTTGTTGGACGCAAACTCCACTAAATCCTTTTCACCTCAAATGAACATGCAAGCAGTGATCAATCGGATGATTGTGCACATCGTCAAAATGTACAAAACTATAAACATCTGCGTACATGGGATGAGAGTCTCCCCTATGTTCAACACGGGTTCACCGAAAGGGCTCTCCATGGCTCCACCATCCATAGCCATTTTAGGTGGGGTTGGGATTCCAACCCTTAAGGTCCCATTGATGTTTCACTACCTCTTGCAACCACCTAGACAAAATATTCCCATGATCAATATGAGGCCGACAAGATCCACCTGATTCATTGAGTGGATTAAACATAGCCAATAGGTCCATGAGATTTTTGAGAAAGCCAATGCTAAGTACAAACAGCACCATGATCAGCACAGATGCAGCACGGTTTGGGTTGGAAGCAAAGATGCGGTTACATTTGCGAAGGAGTCTTCGCGAGGCCCCATTAGAATCTTAGCCCGCCGTTATGGGACTCACGCACCATCACCAAGGTTGTGGGTAATGCTTTTGAGCTCAACACTCCACCCTTCACTTGGCTTGCACCCGGTGTTCAATATGGACCTCCTTGACCATATTTTCCACCATTGTGAATATACCTCATGAATCCTGAGAACAAGCGCTTAACCGGATCTCAGCCATTGCATGGAACATCCATAATTAGATAGTGGACACATGTCAAAGGGCACTTCGCCGGCGGATGATCCAAAATTTGTCGGGTTGTCAAGGCGGAACAGCTCCTCCGCAGGGAAAGTGACTCACTTACAGGACAAATTCGAAATTTTCCTCCTTTGATGGGAACTCCAACACAATGGAGACCATTGCTTCCCTAACGATGTGATTGATCGATGGATATTGGTAGCCCACCTATTTCAATTAGCTCCTCTTGATAGTTTTAGTTCAACATGTTCTTTTGTACTTCTTAGTAATTGTAGGTTCTACACTTTTGAGGTTTTCTAAATCCATACACATCTTCCAGTTGGATACCAGTGACCTCCCGCTTAATCCAACTAACTTATTTGTATGTTTCATGTCGGCACATCTTGTTGTACTTACGGAGCCGTTTTGGGGCCCTAAACAATCGATGTTTGGATTGCCATAATCAAACTATAGATAGAGTTAGAGTTTGGCGTTGTAACATATGTGTAGTTATTGAAAATACCTTCCAACAAGCTATCACATGCCTAAAATGGAGGTCGTAATGCCAAAATTCGACCGGAGGTCAGTACCAACTTACCCATAGGGGCCCACATAAATTTTGGCGTTTCATCTCCCTAGGGTTAGGTTTTGGATGTCTATGGTTTTGGTATTCGCAGGTAATGTTAAAAGGCCTCTGGAGCCTCATTGTAATCATTCTTCTCATCTGGATGCCGCGGCAAATGATCCACATATCTGCTCAAAGATAGCTACCACCATTCGAGCAAGTGTTTGATTCGCCAGTTATAGTTTCAACCTATTTCATTTTATTCAATAGAAGTTATTGTTCCTTTGATATATGTGTTATCTTTGTGTTTTATTGTATTTAGTATGTTAATTAGTTCGTTAAGCTCCTATAAATCTGGATCAGGCTAGAATGTGGAAAAAGATACCTTGGCTAGTTGCCCATTAGCACAAATTGACTCGAGAAGCCAGCTCTTCACAAAAGGAAAAGTATGTTCCCCAAGGTATGATGAGGAAAATAATAAAACCATGCGTATTATGAAATTGCTATTAGATTTTATTTTACTGTTTACCAATTTCATGACTAACCAAGAAGTTATAGCATCACATCAAATAAACCATTGATACATGGAATAAAAAAATAGATCACAGTGAAACCATAATGTACAATCCATAGTGCACTTTTCATCTAAGGAGTGAGTGTGAAGGATCTATATACCACGACTGAGCTAGTATGATCATACATTTGATGGAGACAATGTGAAGAATTTTTTTAGGAGTTTGGAGAATGAGCAAGATATCTCATGCAAGCAGTAACATGACACCCTTGTGAGGGTAGCTATGAAGTTGTCACGCCTTGGGGGGTAATAGGTTGAAACTTAGTTAATGAGTTTAAGAAATAATATAGCACAAAGGGTGTCCTTTAAGGTTTCCATTTATGTTTTATTGTTATTTTTGGTAAGTTAGTAGAGTATCTATTAATAATATACAATATGAATTATAATCAATTCAAACTATGATATGTGTATAGGGGGAATAGATTTACAAAGATTCCAAAAAACATCAGAGTTACTCCTTAGCCTATTTTCACCCATATGGGCACTAAACACATCGTCTAAACACCCAAAAAGAGTATCATATCTATCTGTAAATAGTGTGTAACTAGCTAGGGGATTTAACTACAGTACTAGCATAACAAAATGAAATTATAAGTTCCAACAATCTAACTTGAACTAGTCTGAGACAATCATCAAAGTCAGATCTTGAAGTAATGGCGATGTAGGTAGGTGGGATACCCCCTTCTTAGTTGACTCCATCAACTTCATAAATTGTCATTCCTTTCATACCCTACTCCTCTTCCCTAGTGATAACATTTTCTCCTCGTCCTTATTCTTGTTGTCGGCATTGATTGCTTTGACCAGTGCCTCCTACCTTAAGTCTATCTTGCTCAATTTTTGTAAAATAGCCTATTGTTGCATTCTATGTTCTTCTACAACCTCAACCATAAAAGCTTTATTAAATTGGTATAACTCTATCATTTTCATATTTGCTCTTCCTATTTCTTGATAATTCTTTATATTTTTACTCTTTATAACGAAGGAAATTGAGTATAATTTTATTTTGATAGGATGTTTTGAATTTTTATTTTTAAATATATATATACACACATGTACAATTCTTTTTTTTTTTATAAGCTTAAAAATATCATTTAATTTATTTAATTTAGTGAAAACACTACTTTTTATTATATAAAATAAGATGATTATTATAATAAATTTCAATTATTATAAATTTTTAAAGAAACAAGTTTTAAGTTTTAAAAGATTCTAAAGACAAAGGCTCGGAAGGAATGTAAAAAATGAAACAATTACCACTGCAATGGCAATGTCCCTATCATTTGATGAGCTTGAATATAACACAAGGAGTTGGAAGATAATATTTATAGATGCTTTCCTTCTTTAAAACATATTTCTTGCTTGAACAAAGAGAGAGCAAGGACCAACCTTTATGGAGTTTCACCCACAAAGGCAAAGCCCATTGATCCACCAATAACAGATCTAGGTGTAGACGAAAGAGAAGATTCACCACCAATGGAGAGGAGAATGAGGATTAAACCTCCAAACCCACTCTTCAAACTATCTTATGCACATTGCATCCATTCACTCGAAAGTGAAATGTAGAGTAAAAATATATGCAACCCGTTCAAGGAGAATAAATGTTGTCTAAGGATTCGTATACAACTCCGAGCTTCATATAGAATTCCTCTAACTTCCTACGTACAGAGAAAAGATACAATATTGGATGTTAAATCACTTTGCCTAATACTATTGTTAGAATTTTGATCATGTCCTAGTCTAACCATCTAACCATCTCGACTCAAACTATTTTTTAACAAAATTTGTGTCCCTAATTTGCATATAATTGAGCCTTATCTCTTTGAAGTGGATGGATTGCAATTACAGTTTCCAAAAGCAATGGTGAATGTCATGAAAAGCCACACTTTTGCAAGTTGGTTCACCGAATTTCCACGTCACTTTTTCACCATTTCTTCTTGACACCGTAATATCAAACTATTAGTGCTAACGATTTCCAACTCTTCAAAACTTTATCAACCAAAGAAGGCCCTTGAAAATTAATTAACTTGCCATGGCCTTAATTTCACAAACGAGTGCCTACAAAGATAGCATTTTGAGTGGATATAATCTAACACTTGAATAGGAAATAAATTAAAATAGATCAAATAAGCTTCATTTAAATAAAATAAGTGAGTATAAAATAGAAGTAAAGTAAATAAGATAATTAAAACTTGGAATGGGATGCATACTAGATTAATAGATTAAGGGTATACCATTTATCCAAACACATACTTTCTCATGGAATGAACATATTTGTGACATTTCCAGCTGGTATGGTAGGCCTCTACTCTTTGCATGGAGACTATGTTGCAGTGAGAGGCCTTATTTGCAATAGCTACAACCAACCACATGCATACTATGTTGTCTGCATCCATTCTTCCAAAGCATTGTTTGCAGCAACAACAACTAACCACATGTATACCCTGCACTTTGATTTTATTATTCCCTAGAAGCAGTGATCGAAATATGCCCATTGGCTTAGCTATTGATCGATAAGTTGAATATTGTATCGACCTCGGGGTCTTACCTTCCACCCATAAACATCCTAGTTACAGAGATTATTTATGCTTGAGCGGACACAACAAACATATATTTGAGCCCATGCAGGAACCACACTCCTAACACTAGGGGGCACAAACAACTACACCTTGACATATGAACATAATAAACACCTGCCATCCCAGGAAATGAGTAAAGGTAGCCTTCACACCCAGTGAAGCTCCACTCCTTGTGGGAAAATTTTCCTCCACTGAGGAGCTCAATTTACCTAAGTTGTCGAGGGAAACATTCGGTTATCACTTCTGATCAACCAATTTGTGAGACAACTATCTCAGATTTATTATAAGTATTTACTAGGGGATAAAAAGAAAGGTTTTGTAGAATATCCCATTGCCACAGTGTGGGTCTCAATCCCTAGGTGTGAGTTTGATGTCTTTCCAAGTGTGTGTAGTGTATGAATGAAAGGTAAGAGTGTTCCTTTTGTGTGAGGATTGAAAGCAATCGTTGGTTTGTCTCTCTTAGAGTATTTGATACCATTCTTGATTGCATTCTGGGCCATGTTTGTAAGTAAGGATGAAGGTTTGCCTCGCATGTTGGTAGGAAGGAAGGATAGGCTCGATTTTAGAAGTAAGAAATACCTCACATGCTTAAAAAGGATGGGATCGGCTATAGTAAGCATTCTTTGGGGCGGTAGGGAAGCATTAAAAAGTTGTAACGACCGTTCTTAAATAAGTGTATATGATAATTAATTATAATTAATTTAATGTCTCATTTGTCCTAAAGATTAGCTAAACCTTAATTATTTCTTAAAATAGCATTTACTAATTAATTGGCTATTAATTAGTTATGAGTGTCAATGAAATTTAAGTATTAATTAATTCATTAATAAATAAGGTAAAGAAATAAAGGAGGATAATAAACTATATTGATAAATTAAGTTACATATCCAATAAGGGATAACATATTAAATACATGAGGATAAAATAATAAAGGAGGGATAAGGAGCATTAACAGTGAGGGAGGATAAGAAGGTAATCAATGGGTTAGGTAGAGAGAAATGGAGGAAAAAGTCGAGGAAGGAGGGATAAGGAAGGGAAGGAGGTTGGCGGGGGGTCATTCCTCACAGGTTTAGGGATGGATTTTGGGAGCTCTGCAGGATTTCTGATGGAGAGGAGGTGAAATTTTGGGAGTGAGATTGTATCAATGCACCAGAGTTGCTTTGAGGTTTTAAGGCAGGCGAGGATGTCCAGATTGATATCACAGGCTAGAGATTACCTAGTTAGGGAAGACTAGGTTTTGTCATTTTCTGAGAAGCTGATCCAAAGGAGGCAAGTGGACAATGTAGGGTTATTAGCATCAGGTTCAAGTGTTTCAAATTTTGCAATTGTTTTTAATCAGTTATTAAGATTTATTATATGTCGTTAAATTTAGAAAGTTAACAAGTTATTATGAAGAAATTATTATTATGTTATGAATTTTAATAAATAAATTGATGTTTTAATCTCTTGTGCCCCTACATTTTGGTGTCGAGCCACAGTTTCAAATCTAGAACCAAAGAGACCTAAAATAAAAGAGAGTTTAGTATAAATGAAATCCTAAATAAATGTATTGAGGTGAATAAAAAAGAATTAATTGGGCTTTTTAAAGGCCAAAACTCTAAAATGCAGCAACCTGTAAACAAAACACATAAATTTTAATAAAAATAAAAATAAAATAAATAAATGCATTATAAATTTACCAAGGTAAAACTATACTATAGGTTATTTACACTTTCTTTTAATTTGGTAGCAGATATTTTTTACTGCAGCGCAAGTCACAAAGAAAACGAATTGCTATGGAAATACTCTTCCCTCTATAAATTATAATTTATAAATTTTGTTATGCCCATTGCGCTACGTAAGAACCTTTATGGGTGTGTTACCACAGTTAAAATCTGCAACAAAGTGCAACAATGAAGTGTCATAAAAAGAAAAAATAAATCAAGAGAAACTTGAGCAAAATAAAATACCACCACAGCGTCTCTGTTGCATTTTCACTGTGCAAGCTTGTCTTACTGCATCACTACACAGAAGCCACAAGCTAAAGTTGGAACCCCGTGATGGAGCCTCTTGATCCCTCTGTGGAGCTCTATGCAGGAAGCACAAACAGCATAGATAAAACCTTGTGGAAAAAAAAAAATGGTGTAAACCCTTGCAATAAGAAAATAAACCAAAGAATTTATTTAAGAGCTTGGAGTGGGAAAAACCATTTGAACCAATATGGTCAGTGTTCCGAAATTATTATAATAATGACTTGTTGTCTTTCTATACAGTGCCTCGACTCCTTAATTATTTATTATGGAAAATTAATTACTAAAATATAATCATTTAACCTTCTTCTTTTTTCCCCTGTTGATCTCTTCATGCCATGTATAATTTTTCTTCTATTTCATTGTTGCTGCAAATAAACATATTGTTTTGAAATTTACTTATAAAATTTACTTGTTCATGGCCTTGTTTAGATGCCTTACCATGGCATCAGATTTTCCTTTTCATGCCATGTATAAATTTTCTTCTATTTCATTGTTGCTGCAAATAAACATATTGTTTTGAAATTTACTTATAAAATTTACTTGTTCATGGCCTTGTTTGGGTCTGCCCTATGGCATCTGATTTTCCTTCCAGAATTAGAGTGCAAACATGAGGAGAGGGATCTGTACTGTAATGGGTTCTCTGGATTCAACAAAGTTATTTGTCCATTGACCAGAACAATGATTTCCCTTTTAAGAGATAGATCAATTATTCTTTTCCCGGAGACAAAAAATAAAGGGTGGAGCATCAGTTGTGTCCGATATTTCCATCATGAACCAACCCACAAAAGCATTAAGTAAAGTCAGGTTGGTTCCCAGGTTTTTTTTAATTTATCCAAATGTTAACGCACCTGGTATTGGAATCCAGTCTTATATACGTAATATCCCAGCATTCATTCATTTCATCGGGTTTCATCTCGGAAATCCAAGGACAGTCTCGGTGCCTTCCGTCATTCATTGCACTAAGAGTAACTTGTGATCTCTCTACAAAGTTAAAAACACTACCGCCCACTAGAACTAACTGAACTTGTATGCTAGAAAAGAACTCATGAAGGAGGGAGGGCCTATCCAAATGATGCATTTCAAAATCTGCTATTTAATGTTACTCTTCAATTATTAAGCTCTGTTATTGATAATGGAAAAACTAAACCCAAGACGCTACTGATTCTTTTAAAAGTTTGAACCCAGGTTCAAAACTACACTCATAATACTCTATACAAACGCTATGAGTTCGAACTATGATCAAATACAATACCACTTAGTAAATACTTCTAAGCTTAGATACCATCACAGGGAGAAAACCAATCTAACTCAACAGAAACTTGTCAAAATATTAATGAAATCATTTTGTTGCTATCTCTGAAG
>SNQJ01S0173792.1:4500-24800 GCA_010110895.2 Picea sitchensis | reverse complement strand
AAACATAAATCAAATAACATAGATGAGACTCATGTATTCGGGACGGGAAAAGTATCTTTTTCATTAATCTCAATATGAATCAACTTACAATGATTTCTGAGATCGGCCACCGTTCCACGATCCTGATCCTGGGCTCTTCCTCTTCTTTTTGTCCTCCAACTGCTGCTGCATGAAGTTCTCCTAAATCTTGAGGCAAGGCTAAAGGGTTGGGACAAAACTGGCTTGGCAATTTGGCAGAGTTTCTTTGCTATGATTTTTCCTCCTTTGAATAGTACCCCTACCCCTCCTTTAATAGGCTAGAAGGAGCTAGGGTTTTTGGCGAACTCTCGGCCATGCATGGCTCGAAGTTCCAGTTAACTGACAAAAAACCTTGTGTCCCGGCGGAAACTTTCCTGATTTTTAGCTTTGTTAGGTACCCGCGGGCTGTTTTGGATTAGCCCACGGATGCCCGCGTGCAGTATAAGGACAGCAAGCGGATGCCCGCGCCCAGTGAGAAGTTAGGGCGCGGGTTGCTTGTTTTAAGTGGCTTTTTGAGGGTTTTTTCAGCAAGCCTTTGGCTAGGAAGAGGCATGAGTTGGCCTGATGCCAGGTAAACCTGTGTAGTGCATTTTAGGGTTATAACAATTGGCCTTCCTTTTATTTGTTCATAAATGTTCCTTTCTCTCCTTATTGTTTCTTCCAAGGTCTTGGGGTTATCATACTGAATCTTGTCACTGTAGAAGGAGGGTAACCCACGTAGAAACTTTTGGATTTTGACTTTATCATCCTTTATGAAGTCAACATACTTCAACGATTCAAATAATCGCTTCTCATATTCCTCCATTGTCATGGTTCCCAACTTGATTTCAAATAATTCTTTCATATTTCTCTCATAATAATTCTTGGAAAAATATTCCACACACCTGGACTGTTGAATATTGAATTTACGAACCCTTGTTAATCTTCAGACATGTGTCCCCGAATATGAAGGGTCCAAATTTTCTCTGAAGTTTAGGACTTTGGAGGTTTTCTTTGTCCAGAAAAGAGAAAACTTAACCACAATTTGTCGATCCTAGACCATCCGTCATTGATGATCAGATATTTTCCTTGGTTGATCTTCAACCCTTCACCCAATTCGTCGACCCCTGACCATAGACCATCGATGATTAGATATTTTCCTTGGTCGATCTTCAACCTTTCACCCAATTCGCCAACCCTTTACCATTGATCGTCAACGATCAAATATTTTCCTACATGCAACATGAGGGATCGCTTCTCCCATAGTTTCGATCCTTCGAACTGCCACGAGATATACGACTCACATTCGCTCGTGTGTAGATATGACGGATGAGACTTAAACCTACTCAACCTTTTTCTTTTCCTTCATCGGATGACCTTTTTTCACCTACCCTATGATCCAATGATCCCTGATCTCTCTTGATCCCATAGTTGTGATCTCTCCCAAATGCGAAAGGGATGGTCACGATACTTTAATCCTTTAAAAAGGATCTTTGACATTCTATATACTGTGTAGACTTCACAACGCCATTCATCCTGATATTTTCAACTTTAAGGTTAGAATTCGATCTCAAACATGAGACTCTGAAAAACAGACACAACCCATACTGACACATTGTTTCAACCAGAATCTCTGATACCAATCTGTAACATACCCCACCACCCAGAGGCCGGGGTATGCTACCTTCAAGCCCACCCTTGAACTTCTTAATCTTACCGAAACCTTTTTAAATTAATAAGGATGTGTAAAATAAAATATCTAACGACATGCACAACAATAACTAGCAAGCATGCATATTCTAAAGATTTAATTAAATGATAAATAAATATAGAGAGAAATGCATTCATATACAAGTAAATAATACCATAACAGAGAGCACTTAGTTTTATAAAATAATACATCAACTGGATGCAGACCAAGGATGTTTCACCTAACCATAGACACTATTGTTACAAAATCAACAACAGTGTCACCCTCAAACCAAGGCTATGAATCCACAAGGATGCTTCCAGAGTGTTACTTGGCTTCCCAAACTGGTTAGCACTCAAGATCTCACAGGTTTTCTGAGCACTCACATCAATCCAAGTACCCAACTCTCTTCTACCCAACCCATGCCACCCAAGAGAATGGATCCCCACCCTTCTTTGCCACACAGTCCCTCAGGCAATCCTTCTCCTTCCATGGCTCTAGCGCAACTAGTTCAGAATCTCCATGTTGGAACTCTCAAGACTCCCAACTATGAAAAAAGCTCGACACAGGAAAACACATCTTAGACATGCAGGCCTCAAGTCAGGGCTAGATTACACAAGCGACCTCTACAACCAAAAATACCATGGCTACTCTTAAACAGTTCATTTCCCTCTCTCCAAGCCAAGATATAGATGATGAAGGATGAATGAGTGATAGGTGAGAATGTAATGAATGAATGGGTGAGTAAGTGAGTGAACCAAATGAACCATTGCGCAAGTGAACGAGTGAATAAAAATAAACCCCACAATAGGCCAGGGGCGGGTTTAAGTATTTCATGGGGAATCAAGAACCTTCTGGCCTTCCCCAAGAAGCTCACGTAATTGATCTGCACCCTTAGATAAAAGGTTAATTAAAATAGGAAATAAACATTTATCCCCTCAATCCCTCTCTCTTGTGGAATCATAGCCCCTATAACTCTAGTCCTTGTCCATCTAGCATCCAACGATGTGTTTATTATTAATAATGATCAAAACATTACACTTCTTAGACACACTAGACTCTTTTAATTGTTTGGTCCCTCTAGCCTCTTGACAATTAACAAATACATTATTTAATATGGGGCTCAAAACTTGGGGTGTTACAGGAACACTCAATTGGAAATGGGAAGGTTCATATACAAATAGAAAATTTAGGAAAAATGGGTTAAACTAATATACATGGGTAACTTCCCCCTTGGACCCCTCTTGGCCATTATCCTAGACACTCCCCCCTCTGGTGTATTAATTCATCCCCCATCTCTTTTCCATGCCCCCTTAGCAGTTGACATCACATTTTATTATTAAAACATTGAAATACAATTCACATATTAAATCGCTTTGGTCATAGCCACACATTATATCTATTATCACTCTGTAATTTCCCTTAGATGTGAGAGGAAAACTTAGAGGTAACCACAAACCAACTTTCATATTGGAAGTTATCTCTTCCAATCCATAGAGGGCTCTCTCTGTTATAACTCAGCCACATAAAGACTAGTTATTTGATAGGCACAATGGCTAATATGTAGGTAAAGATAGAAATTTTATGATGTGGTTGATGAAGCAGAGGAGAAGACCATTTGTGGTAGGTGAATCCCCCTGCAGACAAGTGGATTACCTCTTGGTCTCTAGACTCCTAAGGCCAAGACATAAAAGTTCTTAACATGGACATTGACTTCCTTTTAGATCCAATCAAGCTAATGAATGAAAGAGAAGGAGAAAGATATGTACCTTATTAGCGATGCTTGTCCTTGCAAATTCTTGGTTGAGCTTCGATCCTGAGCTCCCTGATAGGTCCTATAGGACAAACAAAAGATAGAATGGAATTCCTACTCTACTGAGATTAGCTTAATCATAGATCCATCTACTACAGACAAACTCATATGGAACAAGCACAAGTTTGAAAGAAATAGGCCAAGCATTGATTATTAATGAGACCAAGTAAAGATAATTACAATCCTTTGAATGAAGGTGCAACAACTTCTTCTAGTTCTCCTTGTCCAACCCCTTTGCTCAAGTAATCTCCATTGATTTCTTTGATGACATCTCACTCATGAGATCATAAATTTGATGTAATTCCCAATCTCCATTGTCAATACCACTTATAGGATCATAAGTTTGGTATCAATCTTTAGTCTTTCCTATACCTTTCACCATGAGAATGCCTCCCTATATAACCTTGGAGAGGCCCAACCACTTGAGATATATTTGGGATGAGTTGAGGATTCCTCTCCTTCAGTTTAGGATCTTCCCTAAGATCATGACTTGACCATCTATTTGAATCCAAATACCTTCAGGAATTGAGGGATTCTTCCCTTATTTGCCTCAACAAACCCAAAATTTGCTTAGAAAAGGGTAGCGCTCCCACAAAGGGGTGCATAGGGCGCTCAAACACTCCCCCAAAGAGGCTTAGGGAGAGACAACACTCCCTGAGAGTGGGTAGGGGAGCGCTCCTCTCCAAAATTCATTTTTTAGTCGTTCTTTCAGTGTCAAAAGGTTTGTACTCCCTGTCAAGTGATTTCTCTTCTTCAAAACTAGTCTTTAGGGTATCTTAAGTGTCTTTGTGATGTCGTTAAAAGAACAACATGGGAAAGATAGCAGTATGATGTTTTTTGACACTTGCAACACTTGTAGTCAAGATGTGACACTTGCGAACAAGATGCGACACTTACAACATTTGTAATGACGACACTTGCGACACTATTGAAGTGAGTAATTTTGAGGTGTAACAGATTGCCCCCCAAAGTATGAAGTTAGAAGACGATGATGATTGAAGTACTTTGTAGACTTTTTCGAACAAGGGTATGGACGTAGAGAAATTGGAAAAAGATGCACACAACCATCAAACAAATATTATGACATGTTTCAAACCCAAGGCAGGCATACCTATGCTTGAGTGATAAAGACATTTTGGGTATGGACACCATAAAATACACTGTGGATCCATAATTATATTGAAAAAATGATATTCCCACTACAGATACAATGTGGATCTATACTCCTATGACCTGAACTGATCGTAGCCATGAATAATACACAGTGGATCTATGAGATGACAAGACATAGCCACGACCAATACAAAGTGGATCTATGTAACAGTATATGTGTCATTGTTCAAAAGAAATCCTTCACAACCTTGGAAAAGTACATATAAGATATGACTCAACCCAGGGTCTTCTTACCGATCCTGATGTAGTATGAATCTAACCATGTGAATAGATGACCTGATGTCAAACATGGAAGAAACCACTTGATTACTGGTCAATGAGGTAAACCGTTAACAAGCACGAGGGAGATCATCATGGATGTCAATGATTCCCAAGGTACTCTAGTACATTCCAACAAATGCAAATGAATGAGCTAAAGTCGAACATCCGTGGAATCATTTGATCAGAGGTCAATGATGTAAACCCACTGTCAGACGTGAGGAGGCCGGTCATTGAGGCATGCAGGTCCCAAGGTACTAACTGGTTTCTAAGTATAGCTCCTGGATAATGTGCTGAAATCGACAGGAATAGAATCATCGAAGGAGGGCCTTGATGTATCCCCCATCAACGACACGAAACAATCATAGAGATGTAATTGGTATATCAAATGAACATGGACTGACATGGGTATTGAAACAAGATATTTGTGATGGCTGACTCTCGAGGCAGATACTTCCCTTGAACACCGAGGCACAACAACAAAAACTTGACATGGACCAAAACACGATGATGTAGTGGATACGATGAATTTCATCAGGTGACCCAAAGGATTAAAGGAAACTCAAAGAATTGGCTCAGTGCAGAGATTCAGTGGGTTAAAATGTGTGCAAATACAAAGTGTCATGTTCAAGGGAGACTGTAAGAGTTACTGGTAGTGTTCTCAAAAATTGCTTGGCTTGCTTCTTTCAATTTTTCCCCCATCCATATAGACAAGTACCTATTTTTAATTTAATGAGCTAAAGGAGGGTAACACATGCTTGATATTACTCACCTTCGGTAAGTCCTTCTTCCTTTGTTTAATGAACTAGAAGAAGTAAGGGTTCGATCCCGTATGGGCCCTTATATGTATGATTGTTTAATGAGTCCAGAGAAGGTAAACTTGGTGGTTTTTCATATTTAGAGAGTCTGAAAACAAATTAAAGACGACTCCAGTGTTTTCCTTTTTCATAATGCCAGTCTCACGAGGCTGAGAAAGAGATAAATTATCACTCGAAAGATGCCCTTTCAAACCTTTTAACGAGTGGGAAAAGAAGCAAGATCACTCGACAATCTTTCCATGTTTAGAGATTCTAAAAAGAGCTCAAAGATGACTCCAAGGGGTGCCTTTTTCATATATCCATACGAGTCCGAAAAAGAGATAAAATTTTACCCGGTTTCATTCTCACGTATTTATGAGCATGAGAAAGAACAAAGACTAAGCTCGGTATGCTCCCAGGTTGAAAGCTGGGGGATTAACTCTAGAATGATTAAGAAAGGCTGGAGACATGCCCTCCAAGATTCAATTCATTCACCAACTTTGAGGTTGCCACCAATTTCTCTACTAGACAGAGAAAAAGGATAAGAGTGGATGAGATGAAGGTTTAAGAGAGGTGACTATCTCATTTTTTAACGATCTTGATACAGGAAAAGAACTATGCTTAGGGCTTCGGGTTCAATCCCCAGATTATTTTTTCATGTTTTAATGAGCTTGTGACAGAGAGGAAAACTATGCTCAAGGCCTCTGTTTCATTTTTTAACGAGCTTGCTACAGAGAAGAGAAACTATGCTCATGACCTCTATTTCATTTTTTAATGAGCTTTCCACAGAGAAGAGAAAACTATGCTCGTGACCTCTGTTTCATTTTTTAACGAGATTTCCATAGAGAAGAGAAAACTATGCTTGTAGACCCTCCTTGATTATGGCTTCCAAGAGAATAACGCTCTAGAAGGATACCATGTCAAGGGACAAAAATTGATCATGGATTCCAATGGATCTTCACTGGATGGAATAAAATCACTCTGGAAGGAACACATGTCGAGGGTCACGATAGGGGTAAGGAGATCATGCTCCAATAACCCTACCGAAGAGATTACCATGTCAACTACCAGATCCAAATCATCAGAAGTTGAAGTCATGGGAGACAATGCCACATAATTGACATGCGGTGGGGGCGATATTGTTTTCATATAAGAACCATTAAGGGAGGTAATCCATTCAGGATCAATGAAGGAAAGTTGACTAATAGTCACAATTCTTCCATGATGAGGGAAATATATCACACAGAAAAGAATGGACACAACAACTTTCATGGACTAGACATAATCCCGCCCAAGGAGCAAAGAGAAATCCAAGGGGTCTCAGACTGCCATGACATCAATAAAGAGAGGTTTACCTCCCAAAGTTACGAGAAACTGAGGAAGGGTCCCTAAAGGTTGACTAGTTCTTCGGTTAAAAGCTAACAGATTCTATGTAACCGACGCAAGCTAATGACAACCCAAAGCGTGCCAAACAACAAAGGATAAAATACTAACGGACGCACCTTCATCTATCAGCATTTGAGGAATGTTTCGACCACAAACCTGTACTATAATATGGAAAGGAATGTGAGAGGGAAGACGAGGTCTAGTTAGCACACCCCAATAAAAAAGGATGGCCTCATTGCTTGGAGGGGGTTTTGCGGGAGAATGAGGAATGCCCCCCAGCATGGTAGGTTATGTATTAACAATAAAAACATGGGCAATATCCAGTTTACTCTCTAGAGGGAGAGCAGGATCGACCGAGGATGGTATCGGATTGACCACGCAGGAAATCTTCAGAGGAAGAGTGGGATTGACCGATGATGTAATCGGAGAAATTACTTTGGCACTCTTCGGATGAAGGGTGGGACTAATCGAGGAAGGGATTGGATCAACCACTTTGGCACTCGTCAAAGGAGGAGTGGGATCAACTGATGAAAGAACCAGATCGACCACTTGGGTTTCATTCTCCAAGGGGAGAATGGGGTCGATGGGTGGAAACGGATTGACCGCTTTGGTGTCAATCTCTAACGGAAGAATGGGGTCAACCGAGGATGAAAACGGATCGACTACTTAGGTTATACTCTTTTGATGAAGAGTAGGGCTGATCAATGAAGGAATTGGATTAGCTACTTGGGTTTGTGGTTCAATCGAGGAGGAAACTAGATTGACCACCTGATCAACTGGACTGATCGGGGATGGAATTGGATTGACTAGTCCATCAACTAAAGATGGATTTTGGGAAAGCTTATGATAGCCTTTTGGAAGTTGAATTTTTTCCAAAATAGAAGAAGCCTCGTCCATGCGAGGACAAAGGTGAGAATAATGATCACCTTTGCATAACATACAAGGGAATTTGATAGTTGTCTTCTTTGTACCAACCTTAACATCACTAGTTGGCGGGGTATCACCGGCATGACTAGTAGAGGTCGATGACGTGGAGGACCACATTTCTAAGACCTTGGGAATACCAGGGAAATCCCTCAGAAAGTGGTCACCCTTACAAAGACTGCAAGGGAATTTGGATTTCAAATTCTTTATTTTAACCTTATTGACCTCATCAACACTCCCAGTACTATTAACAGTAGTTGGTTTCTTGGATCCAACATCTGATGTTGTTGGGGGCTTGGTCCTTTTCAGGCTCTTCTTCTTCTTGTCTTTCCGTTTCTTCTTCTTCTAATCAACCTGGCTACTTGCTTTAGAGATTTCACTAGGTGAAGAAGGAGAAATGGAAGGAGACTTAATGGGAGAAGAAGGCAAAAAGTTGACATGAGGTTGATGTGTGGGTGGTGCACTGACATCTAAAGTATTAGGTGCAGTTGAAACATTGGGAGGATTTGAGATCACCAGAGTGGGGAACAACCAAACCGGTAATTCAATGGTGGGTCCCGGAAGACTCAGTGTGGAAATGTATGGAGGACCAAAGTTTCCAAACAAAGGAAAGGTATAAGGTTCCCCAGGAGAAGGGGTTCCTCCATTAGTACTCTCGGGATTTGATTCCATTAACACTGACTCAAACTAAGGTCTAGTAAGTAACACAACCAACGCATGCTATGAATATGAGAAGCAAACAATCAAACAAACCTTCCCATAACGAAACCACTAGTTGGTGATGAAATCCAACGTCGCAAGACCAAAATAGGAATAGGCAGGGATAGAACGGGTGGATCAGTTACGTTAGCGACCTGATTAATGGACTTATGCCTTGGTGCAAGATTTCATGCAGTAATTATCGATTTACCCTCTAAGGATCTCGATAGAGTTTGACCAACATCTGTTCCAGGTACAGTGAGACTTCCCTTCACTATCACCTTGTGTGAGACCCTAAAGATTATGGCTACTAAGGTCACCAACTCATAGTCAGCCCCTGGGCTGGTATAGTTGACAATCCATTTAAAATGTATGGGTAGGATAATAAGTCTGAAATCAACTCGAGAGGCTCCTAGACATAATCGTGGGTATACCTTCAAGTGACCCCCAAAATACGATCTGACTACTATGAACGATTGAACCACGGAAGGATAATATCTGTAACTCTCTCAAATGCGACCTCTTGCGTAACCCTTGTGTGAGAGGGGGGTCCCAAAAATCCTATACGACAATTGGATTTTCTCTCCCTATCAAAATATACTAAGTTTGTATGATAGCTTTGGAAAGTTGTCCTTTCAACCTATTCCAAATCCCTACACCTTAAACTAATGTAGGTTTGCTAACAAAGATGTAAAAAGTCTGATAAATTTTAGTTAAGCGTTGATTTTAGTCATTTTTGTTTACTCAGAGGTGTATGAGAGTGAAGACTAATGATATTATGAATCTATTCCCAAAACATGCATAAGAAATGATAAGTAATCTTTTCTTTCAATGAATGTCTAATTAAGGGAAGGAGAAGGATTTTCTTTTCACTGTCAAACACTAAGATGCAATGACCTCATGTAATAGTCCTCAATAAGGAATCCAATGCAATGCTAAAATGTTTATATGTGATTGATAACCAATAGATGTAAAGCTTCCTATGCTAATCCGACTTCAAGATTTGTGAGATTTAAGCAATCTGGAAGCAAACTTCACATAAACCAAAATACACCTTTGTTGTGATCAAACAAGAAACAGAAAACCAAAAAATCAAAAGGAAGGAAAAATATCTTGGACAAGATTACTCAAATATTAGAAATAAAAGTACAAAAGACCTTTGAAACTCCTTACAAAGTTTTCAATCATTCAAAAAAACGAGAAGAAAATGACAAATTGACTCCAAATCATGAAGGACAAAGAGTTATTGCAAAGTAAGGATAAATGTCAAAAAATCCAAAACAAAAAAATATCAATCCTTAGAAAACAGAGTGTTGAAGGTCAATACCAATATGGACTGAGAGTATGAGACCCTGAGCAAATGCAAAAGGCCAAAACTGAACCCAGAAATTGAAAAAACTAGATGATTTTCACTGAAAATGGGATAGTGATCTGGTGTAAGGGGTACCAGAGCGCTCCAACACTCTGTTTAAGACTATAAGGGAGTGTTGGTGCTTTTCTAGCAAGGGCAGCGAAGCGCTCTGCTGCAAAAGCTCAGAAAAATTCCCGTAAACTCAAAAAATCAAGGAAATTCGGTCAATCAAGGTGATCTTGATGACATAAAGAGGCAATAAAACAATTATAAGAATAAAAAAGACAAATTGGAGAAGATCAAATCAGTGGGAAAAGGTTCAAAAGAAGATCTGGGAATGGGAACAAAAATTAGGGCTCTTCCCCAGTGGAGTCACCTATTTCTCAAAGATCAGAGGTGTAATTTTGAGGTGTAACACCATTGGGCATGGAGTCAAGGGTTGAAGCCTAAATAAAATGATCAATAACTGGTTGTTTTTTAAATCAGAGGCAAAGGTGAGGTAGAAAATGCATTCCAAGCTATAAAACTCATTGTAGCATGGGGAAGAATTAGGGGTTAATAGTCCATCAAACATAAAGAATCAAACAAGGATGAATTTCATGTTGAACTTTAGAAGGAAAATAAAAGTACTCATAGCACCATCAATAATGAATTCTAAAAAAGTTTCATTCAATTAAGGATTGACTATTTAATATTCATATGGGAAACAATAAAAAGAGAACATACACATGAGGGAAAACACACATTTGGAACACACTGACACACAAATCTTTGGGCTGAAACAACTCTGTACTTCTGGTAATGATTCACTTTATAAATATTCAACCATCAAAATACAATGCACACTAATATTTTCTCTTCCACTTGAAACCCTTTACAATGTTTTTTCTCAAGATATATAGAACATAATATTTACCAAACTTGGGATTCAACATTCATATCGCAAACAATAAAAAGAGAACATACACATGAGGGAAAACAGACATTTGGAACGCACTAACACAATAATATTTGGGCTGAAACAACTTTGTACTTGGTACTGATTCACTTTATTAATATTCAACCATCAAAATAAAATGCACACCAGTATTTTCTCTTCCACTCGAACCCCTTTACAATGCTTTTTCTCAAGATATTTAGAACATACTATGTACCAAACTTGGGATTCAACAGTTTCAAATTTTGCCTAAAATTAGAGGAAGTTATAACTAAATAATACCAACTTCCAAACTAACTACTAGATTCTAGGGTTTAGTTTAATGACTAATTAATACATATGAATCATAACCAAATTATATGTTTTCGGTGGAAAAATCGGTGGTCCTTTGAATCCTAATGATGTCTTGACACATTCATCTTAGCTGGTAGTTGAATATGCATTAATTTTGGTGACTGTGTAGTTTTGCAAGGTTTTGGTGAAAACTCGCATGCTGAATAGGCACTAACTTTTGGTGAAAACTCGTTGTGAATACTATGTTTCCAGCACTTTCAGAGAAACCTCCCAACCACCCATGCTTTAATGCTCTTCTGTAACTGTCTTAACCAAATGGGCCAGATTGTCCATGATGATATTTCACATTGAAAATTTGAATACTTGCTAATTAGAGTTTCTACCATCCACCTGTGATTATGATGTGGAGGAATTTGTAGTATTGTCTTGCAAAGTATCAATTATTTCACCAGAGTCCTTTCACAAACCATTTTTCCTTCTATAACACTCCTTGTCACCCTAGAATGTTGTCCCTAATTTATTTAAATCTTTGGCTAATGCATTCAATATATGTTTGGAACAATGCTATCTCTAAGAACAACTTGGAAAACTCTAGACCTTGTGCTCCGCCTTCTTGGTGGTAGTTCTTACATTTAATGGCTATGATGGCCTCTTTGAACCTTTTTTCTTGGCATTCATAAAACAAGTTTATGTATGCATTTTTTTTTTATTGTCTTGTATGCAGAGTCTATTTTAGTTTCGATTTGTGAACGTGTCATCCAATGAAGCCAACACTAGTGTTCTGGCTGTTACTGCAATGGTTACTTTGAAAGTAATTAGTCATCTTTGAATACAAAGACATAATATTAGTTATATCATATGAAGAAATGTTTCCTATAATATGAAGATTTAGAATGCATCTACTATATATTCTAATTTTTTTCTGTTTATCGGCGTGAAGTTTTAAGAAGTAAATTATTATTGTATTTTACTTTGAAAAATATCATGTTATCATTAAATTCTATTCTAAAAGTTTTATTTCATGTTATTATGTTTTCTGAGATCTCAGTTGAGTTTCCAAAGTCTGTTAAATCTTAGTTTGTGTTATTATATCACAAAAATCTTCCTTGTAATAAACAGTTTGGATCATCCTGGATGGGGTGCCACATAGCGTAGCCAGGCCACGCGGTAGAGAGCCTGGAAGGGATTTAAATACAGGCCATTGGCTCCCATCTCCTCACCATTAAGATGGGAGCAAGCTCGAGCAACCAGGCTCATGGGAAGAGTCCTCTCACACGCGTGAAGAGGACAGACGTACATGGTACTAGGGGGATAGCCTTAATGGTTAGTCCTGTCACGATCACCCTCATGTTTATCAACACTTCTGGATGGGAGACAATGCATTTAAAATTTGATAGGCCAAAGTCTGAAATTTCTGAGTGTTGGTGTAGAGGTAGCCACCCCGTTTAATCTCTAGTCATTGCTCTGCTCATATACATGCCGAGGGAAGGAGGTCAACCTCGCAGAGGCGCAACATGGTATGATTTCGATTCTCATTGGAAGAGACAACAAATATTTGAGAGGGCATTGTCCATGGCTCAGAAATAGAGAATTCATAGAACCAGGAAGCCTAGGTCACCTCCCATGGCCTATGTGGCGGAGGTTTCTCTAGAAGAACCCATCCAGGTTCCTCTCAAACATCTCCTCTTTACAGTTCCCGATAACTAGAATCTGCCAACCTTCTTTCCGTGCGAGGCTAAGCTACAGGCCATAGGGACACCGCACATTCATAAGGAAGTGAAAAAATAGAGGAACCCACCACTTGTTATGTCGTAGAATAAATCCTGGAAGATGTGGACGTGACGACGACTTCAACAATAGGTGAATTCCCCATGGACAAGGGCCACTAGAATGATCAACAAGGACAGTAAGATAGGCACAAGATAAGAGAGGCAAAGGATAGCCAGGTGAGGGAGGGTGGCATGGCTCCTATGCCACATCCCCTCTCTATCATGCAGGAATTATGGAGTGTCTAGCCGCCATTCCTCCACCCGGAACACTTGGAGCTGATATTTGAAACAAGAAGCTCAGTGGAAGACCAAATCCACCAGAGCCTCCAAATCAACTAGTGCTTAGACATTTTGTGTGATGCCTACTCCAACACGTCACCAGGACGATGGTGCCCAACGTGTGCACAACCCTTCATGCTATCAGCCAGAGCCGAAAAGAATGGAGGAGATGTTGAAACCACCGGGTAATTGCTACAATTAATGTTTCTGGTTGGAGGTCCTCTTGAATTCACAACTTCAGGAAACTGAAAATGCTATAACAGTACTGTAATCAAATCTACATTACAATACAATCACAACAACTCGACTGGATCATCCATGCCAGAGTGTTCTAATACAACTATTACAACGAGATGAAAAGAAGTTGACTTACATTAAACAAGAAGTCTCAAATGCATATACATAACCAGAGAACCAGGGTGTTCATTAAAAATTTACAAATCGGGAGCTTAGCTCAACCATCAACCCCTACAAAAATATCAAAACTGAGTATTTATACTCAAAACAAAATCACAGTAGCATATTTGAGTAGTTGTATTGAAGGAATTATGTTTGCAGGTTTCCTGGTAGACTGCGTATGCAACCTTTTGTCAGAAGCTAGCTCTTGTAAGATGAAATCGCATTTCAGGACGGACATGTAGATGAATTGACCGACTGATAGTCCCCTTCTTCATTTTCCATTTATGGTGGAAACGATGTTCAACCGCCACCACCAACCTCAATAACTGATTCATCGGGATTAGGGATGACCCAAGTCAACTCTGCACCTACGGGGCAAGGCAACCTCAGTATTACGCCATCTGAGTCTGAGTTGGATGTGTGTGGGGAAGCCTAACGACAGATGTGGTTGCTAATGAAGTGATTGGTGCACTCGGTATGGAGTAGTGGATGGGATATGGCCAAGTGGACACCTGTGGATGGACGAGGAGCCTGAGGATAGTGTGGGGACCACAAATGCAGGAGTTAAGGTGTAATGGGATGGAAGTGATGTGGAGCGATGTGGCACAGGTGGTGGGAGATGAGAAAATGATAGGT
Source organism: Picea sitchensis (assembly GCA_010110895.2). Classification (NCBI taxonomy): domain Eukaryota; kingdom Viridiplantae; phylum Streptophyta; class Pinopsida; order Pinales; family Pinaceae; genus Picea; species Picea sitchensis. The sequence goes on along the minus strand of SNQJ01S0173792.1, from coordinate 10,398 downwards.
ACCGGTGGGACGGTGAGTGGAAGACAAAAGGAAAGAGAGGAAGTGATGAGGGATGACCACTTGTCGGCTCGAGAGAGGACACTATATGCACATGCACATATCGGGGATGTGAAAAGTGGTTTGAAACTTCCTCGTTTTTGGGGTTGATGTGTGTCTCTAGCTGACACGTAGTGCCTCCACAAACCATGGTTGTTTTCCTCGGACTGCTCTACATTTTTTATCGACCACACATGTTGAGGCCCCGATATGGCCAACGATCATCGATCTAGAGCACACAAATATCAGTTGCCCAGATCTATGCGTCTCTTAGCATGGCGTGCCAAACAGTCACATCGACCCCGATGGACTTAGGATAAGTGCCAATTAGTGGGTTTTTATCTCCTTTCTTCGCCTTTTGTCACCCTAGGGCCAAATCCACAGGAAAAACTCCCCCTTGCAAGAATATGTGATAACATTAGGTTCCATGGGGGATAGAGTCTTCCCTGCGAGGCTCTAAGATCTCTTTCTGCAGTTCTAGTTGCCTTCTGTTGGGCTATGGAGTCAAGCTCAAAACATCTTGCTAAGGAATATATGGGGAAAAATAAAATGAAAACAAACTTACAAGGGCTCCAAGGAGCTTATTTATGTACAACCCTAAACTAATCAATTTTTTACATGGTGCTAGGTGAAAACAAATTTCCACCATAGCCAATCAAGTAACTTCCTGAATGGAATCTCCTTTACTCTGTCAGTGATCAGTAGCAGATGATGCAACTGTGACAACAGAATGGTTACACCCTTCACCTTTTCTCTAAGGGATGAAGCTGAGATAAAATAGGGAAGCCCCAAGGCATGAAGGAAATGCCACTCCAAGTACTCGTTGACAGGCTCATAAAATGAGTGGCAGATTCTGAAACATTTGTAACAGACAGCCTCCTCCGCTACACGGTTACTCACACATTGCTGGATATCTCTAGCAAGCACAAGTGGGTGAGAGGCTGGTGTGGGATGACTGATCTCAGGTGGTGGTTGTTCACAGACAGGTTCTGAATAGAAGATAAATTTCTCCTTTTGTTGCTCCTCTTCTTCTTGTCTCTCCCAAGGGTCAGATTCATAATCATCATAAGCAAGACCCATGGGAAAGTTTTGATCCTCATCATGCTACTCAGTGATTACTGTAGGCCAAGGGTGGTTGATTTCCTCATGATAATCTTCTTTGAAGAAAATAGGATAAGGCTCTGTTGTATGCTATTGGACATCCTGCATATTCAATTGAGAACTTGATTCATATCTATCATATACAGGTTGGTTTCTCTTCTGGTCAACAAACTATGATGTGGGGCTTTGCTACTCTTCATCTGAATAATCATCAAATCTAGGGACAATAGGCACCATAGGAGCAGAAATCAAGGCCTCTATAGCTATGAAATATTTAATATGGCCATCATCAGTGGGGATGCCAAGAACATCTTCTTCAAGGACTGGAAAATCCTCTGCATCTTCCTCAAAAAGGTAGAAATCATGTTCTTCCTTTACTTTCTTTATCTCTGCAGAAAGAGATTTTACCAGCTCCATCAGCTTACTCAGAGCATCATCTTCCTCCTGGTCCCCATCCTTACAACTTTCCTATGATGCAGATGAACAGGGAAGAGAAAGAACTAATTTTCGATCCAAGTCATCAGGCTCATCCTCATAGCCTGCGTAAGAAGCAACAATATCTTGAATATAGTCGTTGTATCCCTCACAACAATTATGACAAATTAGCTCAGAGGGATAAAAATTCTGACAATGAACGTTGAAAGCTGCATGAAATTATCCCAGTGAAGAAATTCTAGTAGGGGGTAAAGGATGATACCACTCATGAGCATCCCCTACTAAAGAGAACATGAACATCTTCATTAACACATCCTCATGATGTATCTCCCATTGGTGCATGAGTTCATGAAACTCACTGAGATGCTGAGCAAGGTTGTCCTCTTTACGGTCTCTAAATATAGGAAAATAATCATTCCATTCATTTGGAGCAGGAACAACGTTGGGAAATTCAGGAACGATAGAAAAATTAAAGGGAGCAAACCTTCGAGCCATGATTTTTTCCATATCGAACCAGTGGAGTCACCAATCAATTATTCAACCATGGGGTTGACATGTGAATGATAAGCAGAATGAGTGTGTCTGGTCTTTGTTCACCATCAAATACCATATCTGATCATTGTGTTCTCCCAGGGGTTACCAGGTGTAGCCAGAGACAGTCACACTGAAACAACGAAGCAAAGACAATGGATTCACCTCAGTGGAGTCGCCAGGTGCATAGCTTCAATATTCAAAGGTTTTGATGTATGATGCACCTTCATAATCAGAAGTTAATTGTCATTCTACCCAGGGAAAATCTTCAATTCATCCCCGACAATGATGCCAGAAATGTTAGCACCAAAAGTCACACTTGAATTGTGGTAGAGGTAAGCCCAGTACCCATCAGTTTGTATGCCACAATGAATAATTTTAAAGGTGGTCTAATGGATGCAGACATGGGATCATATTGCTTTCACTCAAAAAACTGGTCTGAAAAACATATGCAGGTGAGGTCTTGGTATAACTTCAGTGAGTGAATTTAGTATAGTGGTGAGTAGGGGGGAAGAACTTGAGGAAAGTGAAGAAGTCTGCTATGGACATCCAGTCTTCCAGCAACCTAAGTAGGAAAAGCTTCAAATACAATATCCTCTTGAATTCACAACCTCAGGAAACTGAAAACACTATAACAATATTGTAATCAAACCTACATTACAATACAATCAGAAAATCTCGACTGGATCATCCATGCTTGAGCTCTCAGTATCAGAGGGAACAAAGAACACAAGAAATTGATTAAAACTGGTTGCAATGCCTCTGTGATCAAACCTACATCACAAAAACATAACTACCCTTGACTGGATCATCCATGCCCGAGTTCTATAATACAGTTGTTACAAAGAGATGAAAAAAAGTTGACTTACATTAAACAAGAAGTATCAAATGCATATACATAACCAGAGAACGAGAGTGTTCATTAAAACTTTACAAATCGGGAGTTTAGCTCAACCATCGACCCCTACAAAAATATCAAAACTGATCATTTATACTCAAAACAAAATCACAGTAGCGTATTCGAGTAGTCGTATTGAAGGAATTACATCCACATGTTTCCTAGCAGACTGTGCATGCAGCCTTTTGTCAGACGCTAACTCTTGTAAGAAAAAATCACATTTTAGGATGGACCTGTGGATGAATTGACCGGCTGACAGTCCCCTTCTTCATTTTCCATTTACGGTGGAAACGATGTTCAACTGCCACCACCAACCTCAATAACTGCTTCATTAGGATCAGGGATGACCCAAGTCAACTATGGACCTATGGGGCAAGGCGACCTTAGTATTACATTGTCTAAGTCTGAGATGGATGCTTGTGGGGAAGCCTGATGGAAAACATGGTTGTTGACGAAGTGATTGGCACACTCGGTATGGAGTAGCATATGGGAGATGGCCAGGTGGACAACTATGGACGGACGAGGAGACTGAGGATAGCATGGGGAATTTTTATAACAAGGGTATGGACGTAGAGAAACCGGAAAAAGATGCACACAAACATCAAACAAATATTATGACATGTTTCAAACCCAAGGAAGGCATACCTATGCTTGAGTGATAAAGACTTTGTAGGTATGCCCGCCATAAAATACACTGCGGATCCATAATTATATTGACAAAATGGTATAGCCACTGTAGATACAATGTGGATCTATACTCTTATGACCTAAACTGATCGTAGCCATGAAGAATACATAGTGGATCTACGAGATGACAAGACATAGCCACGACCAATACAAAGTGGATCTATGTAACAATATATGTGTCATTGTTCAAATGAACTCCTTCACAACCTGGGAAAAGTACATATAAGAGATGACTCAACCCAGGGTGTTCTTACCGATTCCGATGTAGTACGAATCTAACCATGTGAATAGATGTCCTGATATCAAACATGGAAGAAACCACTTGATTACCGATCAATGAGGTAAATCATTAACAAGTGCGAGGGAGATCACCATTGATGTCAATGATTCCCAAGGTACTCTAGTACATTCCAATGAATGCAAATGAATGAGCTGAAGTTGAACATCTATGGAATCATCCGATCAGAGGTCAATGATGTAAACCCACTGTTAGATGAAAGGAGGCCTTCAATTGAGGCATGCAGGTCCCAAGGTACTAATTGGTTTCTAAGTTTGGCTACTGGATAATGTGTTGAAGTTGACAGAAACAGACTCGCTGAAGGAGGGCCTTGATGTATCCCCCATCAACGACACGAAATGGTCACAGAGATGTAATTGGTATATAAAATGAACATGGACTGACACGGGTATTGAAACAAGATATTTGTGATGGATGAATTTCAAGGCAGATACTTCCCTTGAACACTCAGGCACAACAACATAAAGTTGATATGGACCAAAACACGATGATGTAGTGGATACAGTGACTTTCATCAGGTGACCCAAAGGAGTAAATTAAACTCAGAGAATTGGCTTAGTGCAGAGGTTTAACAGGTTTAAATGCGTGCAAAGACAAAGTGTCATGTTCAAGGGGGATCGTAAGAGTTATTGGTAGTGTTCTCAAAAATTGCTTGGCTTGCTTCTTTTAATTTTTCCTCCATCCATATAAACGAGTACCTCTTTTTAATTTAACGAGCTCAATGAGGGTAACACATACTTGATATGACTCACCTTCGGTAAGTCCTTCTTTCTTTGTTTAATGAACTGGAAGAAGTAAGGGTTCAATCCCATATGGGCCCTTCAATGTATGATTGTTTAATGAGTCCATAGAAGGTAAACTCGGTGGTTTTTCATATTTAGAGAGTCTGAAAACAACTTAAAGATGACTCCAGTGTTGTCCTGTTTCATAATGCTAGTCTCATGAGGCCGAGAAAGAGATAAATTATCACTCGAAAGATGCCCTTTCAAACCTTTTAACGAGTGGGAAAGGAAGCAAGATCACTTGACAATCTTCTCATGTTTATAGAGTCTGAAAAGAGCTCAAAGACGACTCCAAGGGGTTTCTTTTTAGTATATCCATGTGAGTCCGAAAAAGAGATAAAATTTTACCTGGTTGCATTCTCATGTATTTACGAGCACGAGAAAGAAAAAATACTAAGCTCGGTATGCCCCCAGGTTGAAAGCCAAGGGATTAACTCTAGAATGATCATCAAAGGCTAGAGACATGCCCTCCAAGCTTCAATTCATTCACCGAATTTGAGGTTTCCACCAATTTCTCTACTAGACGAAGAAAAAGGATAAGAGTGGATGAGATGAAGGTTTAAGAGAGGTGACTGTTTCATTTTTTAATGATCTTGAACTAGGAAAAGAACTATGCTCAAGGCTCTGGGTTCAATCCCCAGATTGTTTTTTCATGCTTTAACGAGCTTGTGACAGAGAGGAAAACTATGCTCAAGGCCTCTTTTTCAATTTTTAACGAGCTTGCTACAGAGAAGAGAAACTATGCTCGTGACCTCTATTTCATTTTTTAATGATCTTGCCACAGAGAAGAGAAAACTATGGTCATGACCTTTGTTTCATTTTTTAATGAGCTTGCCACAGAGAAGAGAAAACTATGCTTGTAGACCCTCCTTGATCATGGCTTCCAAGAGAATAACTTTCTAGAAGGATACCATGTCAAGGGACAAAAATCGGTCATGGCTTCCAAAAGATCTTCACTGGATGGAAGAAAATCACTCCGGAAGGAACACATGTTGAGGGTTGCGACAAGGGTAAGGAGATCATGCTCCAATAGCCCTACCGAAGAGATCACCATGTCAACTACTGGATCCAAATCATCAGAAGTTGAAGTCATGGGAGACAACTCCACATAATTGACATGCGGAGGGGGC